>JAFVLL020039473.1:75812-101341 GCA_021397915.2 Tor tambroides | reverse complement strand
GAAACCTTTGCAGGTGTTTTGAGTTGATTAGCTGATTGGCATGTCACCATATTCTAATTTGTTGAGATAGTGAATTGGTGGGTTTTTGTTGAATGAGCCTAAATCATCACAATTAAAAGAACCAAAGACTTAAACTACTTCAGTCTGTGTGCATTGAATTTATTTAATACACAAGTTTCACAATTTGAGTTGAATTACTGAAATAAATGAACTTTTCCACGACATTCTAATTTATTGAGATGCACCTGTATATAAATTTATATGTAGACGTCAATGACTTTAATGCAACATCTATATGCAGTGTGAACAAAGGTCACTGATTTAAGCAAAATGTACGTATTTATAATGTTAACTGCTAATGAAATGTTAAAATGTATCTTCAATGCACTGTGAGTCCCTTTGGATAAAAGTGTCTGTCAGATACATAAATGTAAATGACGTTATGTGAATGACTTTAGCCCAACAACATCTATTTTTGGCAGACACCTATCCAAAGTGTGTTTAAGATACATCATCAGCAGTTTATTAGCAGTTAGCGTTATACAATTTTAAGCTATGCTGCATTGTGAATATAATCACAGCTAAGGGAGTTGCTAACTACACTCTTTAGCCATAAATATGTACCTTACTGCTTAAATCAATAAATTTTTCATCTCCAAACAACCATATAGCCATTTCAAGGAAAAAGTTGGGTTACTTTCTAAAATGCTTTGTTTTTAAAGCACACACTTACATTGTAGGATGATTCAGTGACTTTTGATGGTATAAAAACACTCTGGATCATGGCAACATGCTAGTTTGTATTGATAACTCGCTCGGCCAGTCAAACAGTTATGAGTCAGTCTGACATGCCTCTGGTTAGCATGCCATGACATGTCATTGAGAGAGAAAAGAGGACGTGATTGTGCACCTCTTCCACCCAAAGTTTACACCATGGGTCACAGATTTGTTTCTATAGCAAAGGCCTTTGAGAGGAACCCATCCCCCACAAAACACACACATCCACCCCAGCCCTCAACTGTAGCCAGGCTCTGGAGCATTTAAAGGTACAGTGCACATTTTAGTTTGCATGTTAGAAAGCATGTAAAGGTTTTCTGTTTTTTTTTCTGTAGTATTAGCCTGTGCAGATTTTTGCATTTTCCAGTCTTGACCACTGTTGGAATTTACTGTAATTGATTTGTTTTTTTTTTTTAATGTTTTATATGCAACCAAAGTACAACTAATTAGGATTTACTCGGCCTCAGTCTCCACTGTGGCTTGTTTTGCTTTTAATTTGTTGTTTATTTAATCATTTTTAACACATACAATATCTTTTGCCAATGACAAATGTCTCATCAAAATCTAGACACATTTATCTGACATGCAATTACTGTAGGAGACACTGTTATCTAAAGCAGCTTATTAAGGATTTTTACAAAATTTTACGAAATTGCACAAAGTTCACAAAGAATTTTTTTTTTATTTAAGTAATGTCTACTGATTAATCATGCACAATAGCATGAGGAACGGGTATTGAATAAGGTCACTGTTCATGTAATGTTGGCTTTCATAGGTATTTCATGAAGTACTTTTATAAAAGATAAAGAAAAGGAGAACGAGGCATGCATGGAGAGCCAGGTTTAACATTACCGACAGAATCTTGTGTTTACTAAACTTCCAGGTTGACTGTTAGCAGTCGTTATCCTGTTCTTCCCCTCCTCCAACCATCAGTGTCTCATGATCAAGATCTTCTGCTTCTTTGGAACCTTATTCTTCCTTATTTGAGAGTTTCAGTTTGAATTCTATATTAGAATTATACATTTCCTCCAAAAATGTCATTTGCATAATGTATTTGGCCCGAAATAATGATCTTTTTTTATTAACTTTGTCAAGTACAAGTATTCCATGCAGTTTCTGAATCAGTATGTGGTCATAAAACCAATATGAGGTCATTATAATTATACATGAATTATAAATATCATGCAAAACACTGCCCAGACATGTCATGCCATCTGCCCGTTTTCAGAATGGGAGCGTCCTTTTTTACAGTGATCTAGATGTTATGTCATGTTTATTTTACAGTATGAGTTTGATGTTAAACCGCTTTGTTTACTGATTAACTTCTCTGCCAACCTTGATAACAAGCCACAACACACATTTGATCTAACACCTTAAGCTCTGGTCCAAAGGGCGGCTTTACCTCATTCGACACGTCCGGTCCCAAAATCTTGTTCCTGGCATAAAGCGTGTTTAATCTTGAACCAGTTGGATAATGTGCATGTGTTTGAATAGAACAATAGAGGTAAAAAGTTCAATGCACTGCACTGAGAAAGTGTTCTTTTATTAAGGTTTAAGATTTAAATGATATTACTGTTTTAGGGAAAGTGTGCATTTTAGGTGCTGTAACTGGTCACCAAATTTACTTTTTTAAAACTATTTTAATTACAAACAAGAGTAAAGTTCATGAAATCTGTCATGAACGTCCATGCCACATTTAATCACAAAACATATATTTTTCTTAAGGAAAATACAGGCCGTTGTAGGGCATTTATCTATCTATCTATCTATCTATCTATCTATCTATCTATCTGTCTGTGCAAGTTAACACATTTCTGCACAATCTTATGACTGTAATGAATGAAGAACAATCATATACTAGTAAAATATAAAAATATTTATACATAATTTCATAGTATAGTATTTGTTATACTTTACTTGTGCAGATTGCAATAAAATCTTTGTATTATATTTTTTTATTTACAGTACAAAAAATGCAAAATTACAATTATTTTAGTATTGAGATAGTTTTTACTATTTTAAATTATTTTCCTTTTTTAATTTTAGTTAGTTTTAGTAACTGTGTATTGTCTTTTTTTCATTTTTTTATTATTATTACTATTTTTAAATGTCTATATAGTTTTTATTTATATTATTTGTGTATATATAGGCTCCATTTTCTTTGTTATATATATATATATATATATATAGATAGATAGATAGATAGATAGATAGCTTATATGTGTGTGTGTGTGTGTGTGTATATATATATATATATATATATATATATATATATATACGTATATTACATGAATATTAGAAACATTTCTCTCGATTAATGTGAAGTCATAAAAATAATACTTATACAAGAATTGTATTTTTTTTTATTTTTTTTTTAATATATATTGTTTTAGATAGATCATGCCACACCTGCCATGAACAGAAACACTCTGAAAATCCATCTGAAAGTCTCTTTTCCCATCTCAGTAAAATCTTTATTTCATTTATCGGCAGTTAATGGGCTAGAAATGACGCCAGGGGATTGAACACACAATACAGCTGGTTTGGCCAGAAGAAGTTGCACCACAATTATCTGACATGCAGTTGGCAAGCTGCGCAGGAAAGGGGCTGAACCGCTGCTGATCAAAACACTCGGGGCTCTATTCACGAGAAGGATTTCAACGGAGCCTTTTTGTCGAATCTTTTGCATTTTTACTCAGTAGTGTGGCTCTAAATTTCCTTATTAACACCAATATCTTGTCATATAGAAAGACCAAAGACCAGAGATGATCATAGGTCTCATTGTGTGCTGTGAAAACGGAAACCCAATTAGTGACGCAGATTATACGGATACTCTTTTGCACACACACACACACATACCTGGTCTCATGAGCTTTGCTATTGTTCTTGTGTCAGATCTCCAAAACCCAGCTCTGCTGTACTAGAAGGGTGTGTATGTTGGAAAGAAGGTTCTTAAATGTTTACACAGGCGTCATATTTCTGTTACGCATCTCCTTTTGTGACCCCAGAATATTTAGATTACTGTGCCATTCTTTGTAATGTAAGAACACACAGTATATTGATCTACTATTCAGTTTCAACATCATAAGCCATGCAAAGGTTGAAAATTATCTCTGACAAGTCATTCTATACATTTTATAATTTCATTGAGCAAAGTATATCCAAAATGAATCATGCAATAAAAAAAATATAGACCAAGTGTAGCAAAATGTCAATTTATTATGAAAAACATTCACAGAAGATTAATTTTTGCAGTACAAACCGCGGCTATGTTTGTCAAGAGAGATCAAATGAGCTTGATGGTGATTGGCTGGCTGGTCACACTCCTACTTTGGACCCTTTCCCCCCCAATCGTAACATATCACAGAACAAAGCTGAAGAAGGAAAACGGCTGGCATTGGTTCATCTGTCGAGCGTAAAATGTGGGTGGCGAAGGCAGATCTGGACTGTCCAAAAGTGCGCCTCTAGCGTTCTCCAGAACGCCCAGGTACGAGTCCATATCCGCAAAGTCCATTTCACAGTCGGACCCGCTGTCGGTGCCAACAGAGTCCGATCGCATGTGCATCATCTGGTATTTCTCGTGCATGAGGAACTGGTTGGTGTTCCTGGGCGCTCTCATGCCAGGCGCTCGGTTGCCTTGAACGTTGGCAGGACGCAATGAAACCAGAGTGCCAGACCACCGAGACAATCTTGCTCGATTTCTGCGCATTTCTGGATAGTGCGCCCTTCTCCCTGGCCTCCTTCCCCATTTTTGCCACTTCTGTTTAGCGCCGCCATTGGTTCTCCTTGACGCGCTCTTGGGTTTCTCCGTCTCCTTGATGGAGGGTCTATTGCTGTAGACCTCCCATTGGCATATCATGCCCCTTCCGCACATTTTCTCAGCGTCTAGCATCAGCTGTAGTGCGCTCTCACATAATCTGGAGGGCAACAAAGGCTGTTTCTTCTCCTCGCTTAAGGGTTTTGGTTACTCGTGCCTCTCTACACGATTCACCCCCTCGGTCGTCTACCTTTTTACAATCTTTTCCGATTTTTTCTTTGTCACTGGCTTTAGATGGCACATAGCCTGGCGCAGTGACCTCTGTATAGGCAGCTTGACGCTCGTGTGGCTCTGATCTGAGATCAGTCACACCCCTCCTCAGTTTTTCCGAGTAACCAGTGTCTTTTTTGCTTCAGATTAAAAGCAGAATCGTTGCCTAAATGTCTGAGGAGTGGAAAAATATGTTTGTAGTTCGTTTTACTTTGGATAAGTGCCAACAAACTACGTTTTCTCTCCGTCTCAGACTAGCGTCGGTCTCAAAATGACAGTTGACATCTACAGAAATCCGCGTCCAGTGGGATATTTATAGTGTTGGGGCGCCTCAAACTGTTTCGAAGGGATAGGGGCGTTTCATTCTTTCTAGAGGTGAAGTATTTAAAATATGACTAAAGTATTATCTAACAACATCATGTATTCACTAATTTAGATTTATATTTGTTATACTTTAGGACAGAAAATCTCCTTTTACCTGAGGAGCAGGGACAACGCCGTTTTTTCGTATTCCAAAAACTCGACCCCTCCGAGAACAGAATGGTTTGTTCCATCTCCTCTTCGAAGCTGCTGTTCCAGGATCAGTTTTTTCAGCCATAATCCACGTCTCTTCATATATGGTCAAGAAAGCACAACTGCCCTTAGATCAGCTGAGAGACGACACCACGACAAAGAGCGTGAATACGTGATGAATGTGAAAGATGTGAGGACAACAAACTAATGGCTGTTCTGTGAACGGTTGTTATCTCGTTGTCGGTTTGTTTATTTCTCAGTTCGGTTTTAGGCTTTATACGAAGACGCACTCTCGATTACCTTATTAAGATATGAAATGCACTATAAATGTATACAAAGTCAATCTCTGTTTATTTATCCATGGTATGACTAAGATTTTCCGTCGATGTGGCATTTGTTTAATCAAGTCTATGAACCGCATGAACGATTATTATTTTAGCGGAGACACACGCAAACAATAAAAATGCTTACTTATGACATAACAGCATAAACACATCTGTCATTGTGTACTGGAAGAAATGGCACTTTTTCCATGCAACCAGCCTCGAAAAACCTTTGAATAACAATTAAAGAGGTATGTGTTCCTTAAACATTAGAAATGAGTTGCACTGATTTTCTGTATTAAACAACGAGATTAAAGAACCGTGTAAATTTAAAAGATGGTTGCCTTCATAAGACAGCCTGACTTGAATAAATAAACAAATAAATGAACGAGTGAATGCATTTAATACGCTTTCACGTGTAGCAGGAAAGTAGTGAGGAATGAATGAACTCCAGCATAGATAGATAGATAGACAGACAGTACATAAGTCTATTTTAAGTTGTGGAGAATAGACCATCCCAGCAAACACAGAACGTGCCCCTAATGTTCCCATATGGTTCGCATGCTTTTTGAAGGGAACCAAATAAGAACGTTTGTGGGAACCAGAAACTAACGTTTCCGAACATTCTGAAAACCAAAATTTGTGATTTGTGTCCAGTGAGGTATACAAACCCTCCATTACTGAATTTACATATGTGAGCCTATTTATTTATTTCATGTAAGTTATATATACACCTTTTGTGAAACAATTAATAGCATTCTTTCTTGCAGTCATTGTAGCTAAATTATTATCATTATTAATATTTTAGAATATTTATAATAATACTTGACCGATAATTTATTTCATTTATATACATACATACACATACACTATATTGCCAAAAGTATTGGGTCGCACCCTTCTAATGAACAGGTTTGACTACTTTAGTAATTTCTATGAGTACAAATCTTAATGTTTAAGCATATAATGATATTTCAGGGAATTGTGTGCTTCTAATATTATAGCAACAGTTTGGACAGGACCCTTTTCTATTCTAACATGACAATGCCTCTGTGTATAAGGCAAGGTTCAAAAAGAAAATTATTGATTCAGTCAGTGTGGAAGAACTTGACTGGTCTGTATAAAACCAAGTCCTAATCCCAGTTTAACACCTCTGGTGTGACTGTAAATGCAGACCTTTAGTCAAAAACTCATCACCAAACACCAATGACTTGTACATACACTATATAGACAAAAGTATTGGGACATCCCCTTCTTTAGAACAGAAAATGCACTTCCAAATCTGTGGCAACAACGATGGGAACATAATTCATGTATTTAAAAATTGTATTTCCATCTCTGTTGCAACAGTTTTGGAAGTGTCTAAAACCCATATGTACAAGTCATTGGTGTTTGGTGATGAGTTTTTGGCTCAAGGTCTGCATTTACAGTCACACCAGAGGTGTTAAACTGGGATTAGGACTTGGTTTTTTGCAGACCAGTCAAGTTCTTCCACACTGACTGAATCAATCATTTTCTTTTTGAACCTTGCCTTATCCACAGAGGCATCGTCATGTTAGAATAGAAAAGGGTCCTGTCCAAACTGTTGCTATAATATTAGAAGCACACAATTTCCTAGAATATCATTATATGCTTTAACATTAAGATTTGTACTCATAGAAATTACTGAAGTAGTCAAACCTGTTCATTAGAAGGGGCGACCCAATACTTTTGGCAATATAGTGTGTGTGTATATATATATATATATATATATATGTATATATAGTAGTGCTGCTTGAAAGTTTGTGAACCCTTTAGAATATTCTATATTTCTGCATAAGTATGACCCAAAACATCATCAGATTTTCGCACAAGTCCTGAAAGTAGACAAAGAGAACCCAATCAAACAAATGAGATAAAAATATATACTTTATGATTTATTTATTGAGAGAAATGAACCAGTGTTACACATCTGTGAGTTGCAAAAGTATGTGAATCTTTGCTTTCAGTATCTGCTGTGACCCCCTTTTGCAGCAATAACTGCAGGTAAACATTTCTTGTACATGCTGATCAGTCCTGCACAACAGCTTGTAGGAATTTTAGCCCATTCCTCAGTACAGAACCACTTCAACTCTGTGATGTTGGTGGGTTTCCTCCTATGAACTGCTTGCGTCAAGTCCTTCCACAACATTTCAATTGGATTAAGGTCCGGACTTTGACTTGGCCATTCCAAAACGTTAACTTTGTTCTTCTTTAACCATTCTTTGGTAGAATGACTCGTTTGCTTGGGGTTGTTGTCTTGCTGCATGACCCACTTTTTCTTGAGACTCAGTTTATGGACAGATGTCGTGACATTTTCCTTTAGAAATTGCTGGTATAATTCAGAATTCATTGTTCCAGCAAGCTGTCCTGGCCCAGATGCAGCAAAACAGGCCCAAACAATAATACTACCACCACCATGTTTCACATATTCTTATGCTGGAATGCAGTGTTCTTTTCTCCAAACATAACGCTTCTCATTTAAACCAAAAAGTTATATTTTGGTCTCATCTGTCCACAAAACATTTCTCCAGTAGCCCTCTGGCTTGTCCACATGATCTTTAGCAAACTGCAGATGGGCAGCAATTTTTTTTGGAGAGCAGTGGCTTTCTCCTTGCAACTCTGTCATGCACACCATGCTTGCTCAGTGTTCTCCTGATGATGGACTCATGAACATTAATAATAGCCAATGTGAGAAAGGCCTTTAGTTCCTTAGAAGTTACCCCGGGGTCCTTTGCAACCTCGCGGACTATTACAAGTCTTGCTTTTAGAATGATCTTTGTTGGTTGACCATTCCTGTGGAAGGTAACAGTGGTCTTGAATGTCCTCCATTTGTCCACAATCTGTGGATTTGTGTAGTTCAACCTCTTTAGAGATGGTTTTGTAACCTTTTTCCATCCTGATGAGCAACAGCAACTCTTTTTCCGAGGTCCTCAGTAATCTCCTTTGTTCGTGACATGATTCACTTCCACAAACATGATCAGACTTTGCTAGATCCCTGTTCTTTAAATAAAACAGGGTACACACTGACAGCTGATAGTCATCTCAGTGATTGAAAACACCTCTGAACAAATGGACTTTAATTTCACCTTCAAATGAACTGCTAATCCTAGAGATTCACATACTTTTGCCACTCCCAGATATGCAATATTGGATCATTTTCCTGGATAAATAAATGACAAAGAAAATATTTTTCTCACACTTGTTTGATTGGGTTCTCTTTGTCTACTTTCAGGACTTGTGCGGAAATCTGATTATGTTTTGGGTCATACTTATGCAGAAATATAGAAAATTCTAAAGGGTTCACAAACTTTCAAGCAGGACTGTATATATATATATATACTATATTGCCAAAAGTATTGGGTAACCCCCTTCTGATGAACAGGTTTGACTACTTCAGTAATTTCTATGAGTATAAATCTTAATGTTAAAGCATATAATGATATTCTAGGGAATTGTGTGCTTCTAATTTTATAGCAACAGTTTGGACAGGACCCTTTTCTATTCTAACATGACAATGCCTCTGTGTATAAGGCAAGGTTCAAAAAGAAATGATTGATTCAGTCAGTGTGGAAGAACTTGACTGGTCTGCATAAAACCAAGTCCTAATCCCAGTTTAATACCTCTGGTGTGACTGTAAATGCAGACCTTGAGCCAAAAACTCATCACCAAACACCAATGACTTGTACATACACTATACAGACAAAAGTATTGGAACATCCCCTTCTTTAGAACAGAAAAATGCACTTCCAAATCTGTGGCAACAACAACGATGGGAACATAATTCATGTATTTAAAAATTGTATTTCCATCTCTGTTGCAACAGTTTTGGAAGTGTCTAAAATGACTGTACCCATATGTACAAGTCATTGGTGTTTGGTGATGAGTTTTTGGCTCAAGGTCTGCATTTACAGTCACACCAGAGGTGTTAAACTGGGATTAGGACTTGGTTTTATGCAGACCAGTGAAGTTCTTCCACACTGACTGAATCAATCTTTTTTTTTTTGAACCTTGCCTTATACACAGAGGCATTGTCATGTTAGAATAGAAAAGGGTCCTGTCCAAACTGTTGCTATAAAATTAGAAGCACACAATTCCCTGAAATATCATTATATGCTTAAACATTAAGATTTATACTCATGGAAATTACTAAAGTAGTCAAACCTGTTCATTAGAAGGGGCGACCCAATACTTTTGGCAATATAGTGTATATACTGAAAGATTAGACCATTACATGAAATATCAGTGGGTACCTCATAAAGTAAATTGGGTAATCTCACTGAATTCACCCTAATTTAGATCACTGAAGTGATAGTGTTGATATCTATAATTGAAGTTCTGCTGACGATGTAATTCATTGAGTAGTAAGATCCGCATGCGGTAGGGGGCGATAAAGCTCTCTCTCTGCGTGAGCGCCGCGGTGCGTGAGAAATACGAGAAGGCGGCGCTTCGCTGCCGTTAAACCACAACAAAGATGGAGGCGCTACATGACAGCTAGGTTTGCATTTTTCATGGCGACGCGCTCAAACTCGCGCTGAAGGGAAGATGGACGCGCCGCATCTACAGGAGCCGAGCGCGGAGAAACGCGTCCGTATCGTCGGATCCGAGCTGGTGGAGAATTACACGGTCAGTTTGAAGTGGTGCATTTGGGTCGCTTTTTCAGTGCATATTCATATTCGTGATACCAGTTTTTGAATAAATTGATTAAAATGATTAATATTGTTAGTTTTGGTGGTTAAAATACATTTAGTTGGTTAATAGATTAGTTGTGTAACCTTTAAGATAAAGTGGACGTTTTTAATAAAGCATGTGTGTTGCATAAGATTGAACGTTTGTTAATAAAAAATAAAAAAATAAGGGAATTATGTATCAGTGTTTAAAGGAATCATTGTTAACCATTAATAATAATAATAATAATAATAATAAAAGCGGTTAATACAGTGACAAAGGCCACTGTAATTATTTGCATACTTATTTGCATAGTGCACAATATGAGTTATTGTGTGTATAACAAAGTGGAGAGGTGTTTGTTGGTTTGCAGAGATTACTCATTAATGAGCAATATTAGTGAATAAATCCGTATTGATTATGAAAAACAAATGTAAAGATATTTGGTTTTTAAACAAAAATGTATTTTTCAGGTTTACATCATAGTGGTGAATGTTGGAGATCACAGTTGGACCGTGAAGCATCGATACAGCGACTTTCACGATTTGCATGAAAAAGTGAGTTATGTCACCTAAAACAACAGATCAGACCACAGATATTGACATTTTGTTCATAGTTCAGAGCGAGTGACTGATAAAACTGATGAAATGTTGTTGACTTCAGCTCACTGTGGAGAAGAAGATCGATAAACATCTGTTGCCGCCCAAGAAGATCATCGGCAAAAACTCCAAAAGCCTCGTGGAGAAGCGACAAAAGGAGCTGGAGGTTTATCTCCAAACGCTCCTGAGCAGATTCCCTGCATCGACCCCCAAAGTCCTGTCTAACTTCTTACTCTTTCACTTATATGTAAGTTTTTATGTGCTTTGTGTTTGATAAGAAGCAGAAGATTCCTCTGATTTATATCTGTCACATGCTGGTTAAATGTTAACCGTTTGAGTTTGTTGCATGCAACTCTTGCTCTGTGAAGATGAATCGTGTTGCACTGCATTCTCTCATCTCAGCTGTATAAATGGTTCTAGGAACAGCAGGGCCTGTTATCTGGCCGTAAGCGATGTTTTCGGACTGACAGTAGTGGTATTGATATTGATCTCTGAAAGGCTTTTGTCTGGAATAGGCATGTGACCGGACTGAGTTGTTTTGGAGAGTGCTTTATGTTTATGCATTTGTCCTTGATTAGCTTTTTTGTTGAATTTGTGCACATCAACATGCATTAGAGCTCAGAATATGTAGAAAGAAAAACAGGATATCATGAGGAAATAAGAGTTATTTCTGCATTTCTCATGAGATCTTTCAGGAAATGAGTTGAAGAAGCACCAGGAGTAGTTCAACCAAAATAAAGATTTGCAGAAAATGTCCAGATATAGATGACTTTGGGGAAATTTAGCATTGCATCACTTGCTCACCAATGGATGTGAATGGGTGCCGTCAGAATGAGAGTACAAAGAGCTGATAAAAAAAAAAAAATTCAACAGGTAAACCAAACCAGTCCATCAGCTAACACCTTGTGAAGAGAAAATGGGTGCCGTCAGAATGGGTGCATTCTGACAGCACCCATTCACTGCAGAGGATCCATTGGTGATCAAGTGATGCAATGCTCAATTTCTCCAAATCTGTTCTGATGTGGAAATAAAATCATCTGCAGCTTGGATGGCCCGAGGGTGTGTACATTTTCAGTAAATTTTCATTTTTGGGTGAACAGTTCCTTTAGACAGGATGTCATGAGGAAATCAGAGCGAGTTCTGCATTCCCTTGGTACAATCTTTCAGGAAATGAGTTGACAGAGCACATGCAGATCATTAAACTCATTCCAGTGACGTTGCTGTTTCGGCTGGTGCCGTTTTTGCAGTTTAGTCAATGAACAAGGCCACTGATTCTAATTTGTGAATGTTTAAAATGAGCAAATGTAATAGCTGAATAAGGTTTGTTGTGAGAGTTTCTGTCTTTGACTTGAACTTCATTATTTTCAGGAAATCAATGGAATTGCTGCTGCCCTGGCTGAAGAGCTCTTTCATAAGGGTCTGTTGTTATTCATTCCTTGAGTTGTTATATGCTTGAAACATTTAATGTATTGGCTGAATAACAATGAAATGGGCATTATTATAAATCTATACTATTATAGTAATGCTCCAAATGAAACTTTAGCATGCTTAAAGTAAAATCAGGCATCAAATATTTTAATATAGAAAAGGTTCATAACTTATAAAAATGTGTGTTATTCACGTTGGACTCACAATGATATGTTATAAAAAATGATGCAAACCGATTATAAAATAACCCTAGATGCATTTTCTGCAGTCCCCATGTTGAAATATTGACGTCCATGATTTTTAATTTGCTAAATACATAATATAAGCAGTTTTACACTACACTATTTACGTTTGAGGTTGGTAAGATTTTGTAATTTTTTTTTTTTAAGAAATCAAACAAAGGCTGCATCGTTTCTATTGAAATTTAGCCTATTTAAAAATGCAATTCACTCCTGTGATGCAAAGCTGAATTTTGGGCATCATTACTCCAGTCTTCAGTGTCACATGATCCTTCAGAAATCATCCTAATAAGCTGATTTGCTGCTCAAGAAACATTTCTTATTATCAGTGTTGAAAATGGCTTAGAAATGCATCATTACATTTATTAACAGGATTCTTTAATGAACAGAAAGTGCAAAAAACATTTATTTGAAATATTTTGTAACATTATAAATGTCTTTACTTTCACTTTTAATCAGTTTAATACAGCCTCATTCAGTTATTTCTGTATATTTTTATTTCTGTAATAAAAAAATCATTAAGATCTCTAAAATGTAGTAGTTCTGTCTTTTCCTCTAGGTGAGCAGTTGTTGGCTGTCGGCGAGGTGTTTCTCCTCAGGCCGCTCCAGTTGTACGCCGTCACACAGCAGCTGAAACTCGCCAAGCCGACCTGTGCCAACGGAGATGCCAAAGCCGACCTCGGACACATCCTGGACTTTACCTGCCGCCTCAAGTACCTCAAGGTTTGAGTCTGTCACTTTACGAAAACTCATGAAATGCTAGTGCCAATATCAGTTTATGTATAAACAGGTTCACTGTCGGTATCTCAACTTTTAGATTCTCTATTGAAAATACAGTAGTAGAAATAGAAAAAAGTTGGAGAGAAAGTGTCAGAACTGTCATGTTTTAACCAGTGTTGACATTAAATCTTCACACTCAGATCCCCGGAATGAAAGCAGCGGTGGGGACGAGTAACATAGAGGAGAAGAACCTCCCGTTTGACCTGTCTATCTTTAAATCGCTGCTTCAGATCGAGGTGAAGAGACTCACGGTTTGTGTTTTGTGAGGGTCCGTGGAGGGCGAAGTTTCTAACACTTAATGTTCATTCTCAGATCAGTGATTGTGATGCCGGACAGATCAAAGGTCTACCTTCCCTCAAGCCCACACTGGCCACGCTCAGCATCCATCTCTCCGCCAGCAGCATGAAGGTATGATAGATAACAGGTTTTTGAATCTCAAGAAATAAAAACTGATGGTTTTAGGGTCTGTTAAAAGGTTGCAACGTTTTAGTTTTTGCAAGTAAAAATTCTTAAAACTTCTAAACCATTTTATTGGTGCTGAAAGTCATTTGAATGACTATGTACGCTCCGTCTTCAATAGGAAATCTTAGTTCCTGAAGCGTCTGAATTTGCGCAGTGGGAACCTGAGGGTGTTGATACGGACTGTCCTGTGACGGCGATCATTCCCACGTGGAAGATGCTCACTACTTTGGACATGAGCCGAAACTTCATACGCTGCATCGATGAGTCGGTGGTGAGCTACCATTGTACATTATATGAAATCTTTCCTTTTTGATTGCAAATTTGAGCTGTTCCTCATCTTTTTGGTACAGAAACTGATTCCTGAAGTCGAATTCCTTGATCTCAGCCATAATGAATTGTCTCTAGTGGAAAACCTTCAGGTGTGTTGTCTCTAGATAATTTCATAATATTATTTTTTAAAGCGCAACGAAGGTTTGACGTTTAGAATTTTCATGATTTCTTATTATTTTCACTGCAGCATTTGTACAACCTGGTTCATCTGGATCTGTCCTTCAACAAACTCACGGTGCTGGAGGGCGTTCACACTAAACTGGGGAATATCAAGACTTTGAATCTGTCTGGGAATCAGCTGGAGACACTTTCCGGCCTCAGTAAACTTTACTCATTGGTTAACTTGGATTTAAGCAGGAACAGATTAGCACAGGTAGTTTATCACAGTGTTTGCTTAGACATTATTTTCTTGACTCCAACGTAATTCTCTGTCTTCTGTTTTTTTTTTTTGTTTTTTTTTTTATAGCTGGATGAAATTAAACACATTGGCACTCTTCCCTGTCTGGAGAAACTGTCTCTGGCTGGTAACCCCATGTGCATCATCCCAGATTACAGGACTAAAGTTCTGGCCCAGTTCTGTGACCGGGCCTCTGAGGTATAGAGCTTTTCATCGAGGGTTAGGTCTGTTTGCTGCACAGTTTTGCAGTATTATTAAACCAAGAAGAAAAAAAGAGTGGCAAAATAAACAAATAATTCAGTTGATATATATAAAAGTATAATGTTTGTCATGCAGGTGTGTTTGGATGGGACAACCACCACAGAAAAAGAGCTCGACACGGTGGAGGTGCTAAAAGCCATTCAGAAAGCAAAAGAGGCCAAAGACCGAATGGCAAACAATGAGAAAAAGGTATTTTGAGGATTTTATATTTGTTTTTATTTTTTAAAAATGTAAATTAAATGGATAGATGATCATTTTGTTTTATTATTATTATTAACAGCATTATTATTATAATTATTACAATATCATAACAACATTATTACTATGAACATTTTTATTATTTGTCTGTTTGGCTTTTGCTTAGAAGGAAGTAAAGAAAAAAAATTACAGAAATAAAAATTACGTAAAGTCGGTTGACAATGGAAAAAAAATTTACGTAAAAGCCCTGCTGAATGAAAAGTTATGTAAGAGGTTCTAATTCAGTCTGTTTTATCTGGCAGGTTAATGGTTTTCTGAGTAATGTGATTACATTTGAGATGTATTGATAGTGTTTTAAAGGAGTGTGCTGCTGGCTTTCTTTGAATTCATTGTGACAGTTTTTTAGGTGCGAATCGGCCTAAACCTTGATATCCCGACATGAGAAATCAACAAAAAGATGATTCATTGTCTGGCTTTATGTGCTCACATTGATGCATTGGCGTGTCAGCATCTATTACATAACACAAATTTTCCAGCGGCGTCAAAGACACGAGTTGTGGCGCCTCCTCCTGGTCAGACTCTGATTGTGACTGGATACCATCGACACTTCACATGTCTGCAGTCATGCTTTGTTAAATAAATGTGATTTTGCATTAACTTAAAATATGCATATGCTATTTAATATTATTGTATATCTTTAACACTGCAGTGCACTCATGACTCTGAATTACCATAATTACTATGACAGAAAAATACTCACTACATCAATAGAGCTGTTCAGTTTTGAGTTTAAGGAATTTAATTTATTCATTGTTGATTTAAATAGTTTTAAACAATTAAAATATTATTTAAATAATTTTCTTTAAATTTAATTTTAGAATCAAGAAAGCATATCAGGCAGAATCATCTATAATAAAACAGCATGTAAAATGGTTCCAAATGTAATAAAATGGCTGTGAAGCTTTGAAATGTTATGGGGGGAAAAAAGTGCTTTTATTAAAAATTATGGTTAAAAACACGAATGCACTACTTTGCAAGTACTAACATCGTGTCCTAACCAGGCAAGACATTTAGAGCATCAAGTAAATGAAATTTTCCATTAAATCCACAGCCAATCAGCAGTAAATATGTGATGTTTTTTATGGAGCAAGATTTAGACCAATGAAATTTCAGTGTGGGTGGAAAAACTGATTAATATGGCGATTTATGGCTCATCGTTCTGGTTTGGACATGTTATAAAATTTTAAATGAACATTAAGACGTTTACGATCCCTCACACCCTTTACATTGACCTCCAGGGGTCTTGAATTAGTCACACTGTATTTTTGGCTAAAGAGGAGCCTGATGTTATCGTTGTCAGGTGAGTGACGTCCCGGGACAGGCCGCAGGCGGGCCACAGTCCTCTTCGTCCTCTCTCGTCACGCCGCCCTCCTCTTCCTCCCCCTCTCTGTCTCGTTCCACCTGCTCCAGTCAAGGTAATCATGTATGTATCGCGCTGCTGGGACGAGGGGGGGACACAAATGGAGAATTAAAAGTGAAGTGTGTTGTTTCAAACACTCCCATCTGTCACTGGTTGGATAAACAAATAGTCTTGGCTAAACTCGTTGTGTCTGCATATTAAGATGGGAGAGGATAAAGTATTATTATCAAAAAATAAAAAAATACACACTTCACCTTTAAAATGGAATAAAAAGGCATGTCGTGATTAGATAATTAGCATGCTCTCTGTGTCGCCATCATGTGATTTTCTTTATGATTGTAAATGAATAATCAGAGAGTATTGAATCCTTTTCTTATGACAATCTGAAGCTATTGAATTTTTATTCCTTACAAAAAGACTTGGATGGTTTTCTTTGCACCAGTGATCTCTAAATCTTATTTCATTTACATTTCTGTTCAGTTACTCCTGCATACTGATTTATTGGAGCTCTGCCGCTCGTAATTGCGTTTCAGAGATTTGGTGCATCTGTTTCTGCACTGCAGATGAAATAAATCAAGTTTCATCAGCATTCCTCAATGATTTTTCTCATATCTTTGCTTTGAATAAGTATAATGGGCATCCAATTCTTTCCTGTGCAGTGTCAAACTAGCTTAAACGTTGAATTTTGTGGTGGTTAATTTGCATGTGTTGCTCTAATAGTGATTGGGCCTGATTTATAAAGCATTTGATCTCCATATTTGTCTCTTGAGTGTTAGTTACTAAGCAACAGCCTCGGGTGCTTTGATAGACTTTACGTTTTTGCAAACAGCATCTAAATATTCAGCGTTACGCACTCCTAAAAATGTGATTTAAATTGTGTTTTTCAAATATTAATGGAATATTATTATACTCTATCGTAATAATCTATACATCAGTTCGTAATCTGTACATTTAATTTCTTTTATATATAAAACAGAACAGAAGTATAGTGTTTAAGAGTGTAATTAATATACACACACATGCATGGTGGGTGGGTGGGGGTATGTAGTGTATGATTCCAAACTTATTTATTTTCAACACCAAAAACCTTGATTCAACATGCATCCATATGTGGTCTGAAATCTAATTAACATCAGATTAATTATCTTCAAGCTGTTTCTTCAGCTGCTGCCAGTTGTTGTCTGTTAGTCTCTTGTCATCATCCTGACATTTGCATTTTTACTATATCACCCAACATGGATACAGCATATATTGCCTGAACAAACAAATCAGATCATAACCATCCATTTTCATCATCACCACATCGTATTGTACTGTGTGAACTAAACTTTAGTGACTAAAGAATGATTTTTTGCTTTCCATCTATCTCCCTTTCAGAAATAACCACTTGTAAAGAAAAAGCTTTTATTACCAAAGAAATATTAACTCCTGTGGATTCTACACTTACCCAGAGATGCAATGATGTTAACAGCTCAACCTGTGATGTCATTCCGCAGGTTGGTTTGTATTATAGCACAATTAATTAATTAGTATTTTAGTTTCAGCAACAAACAAGAACACAGCACTAGTCCTTTTTTTTTTGCAGGTGGAAACTCAAATTGATTCCAGTTTGTCTTCGGAGGTCACCTTTGAAAGCAGGTTAGTTCTTATATTCTTGTGTTTTATTTCTGCTATGGCGAAACATACTTGTATCCAATAAATGTAGTTGCAATGAGTTGACCAAGCTGTTTTGTCTATGTTTATATCCTAAAGTAGAGTACATTTTTGGCCTTATAACTTTTGATTGATTAAGGTAGTAATAAAAATGTAGTTACTAAAACATTAAACTTCCAGTCTATGAAGAGTAAGTACAGGTGGTTGCTGGTGTTGAAGTGATGAGCAGTTATGGTTTTGTGTTTAAGATTCCAAAGCTAAACCAAAAACGTTTCATTCCTCTTTAGCCCCTGTTGCTGTGAAGAGGAGTGGAAACCTTGGACCTCAAGTCTTTTAAATCTATTTGTACCTCCTTCCTTTCTGTCCTACACTACCACCAACCAGGAGTTTACCAACCAGCTTTCTGCTCACATCAGCCAGGCTAATAGAGAAGAATCAACTCCGATACCTTGCAAAACCAAGTCTCTTGAATGCACAGACCAAGGCAGTCCTCAATCTGGAGATGGGTACTTTGAGATGACAATAGATGACACCAGCGAGATCATGGGTTGTTCCTCGTCATCTACCATTCAGGAAAAGATGCCAGATGATGTGAAGAACGAATCTGCAATTGATAATGTAAAAATGGTGGTTTGGTCTCTTTGCATCAGTGTTGGAGAAGGTTTGAGTCAGCGGCCATCTTGTTTGGTGGCAACGGACAGCTCGCTTGTGGTTTTCCACACAAGGTCAGAAGAACCAGTGAGTAACTTGGAAGAACTAATAGAGAACCTTGAGACAGACTTGGTTGTGCCGTACACCAACATTGAGACCTTTCAGTTTGATATTCCAGACGTTTGTTTCTCCTTGAAGGTCAAGTCAAGCAATACGCGATGGTTCTTTTTCTCAGGCGCCCAAAGTCTGAAGGAGATGCACTCTCGCATTGTTCCACATGTGGACCAAACTAATGAGCAAGTTTTGAACTCCTCTAGCACTCAAGTGTTTATCCGACAGTTTCTGAACTCTTGGGACTTTGAGGAAAGTGAGGGCAGCATTAAAGGCGGACACTTGATCCATTTCCTTGATCTAAACTCATCTACCTCAGACAAGAACGTCGCAAACAACCCACAGTTTCCAAAGAACTCCGCGACCTTGGATGTATTATCCCAAATTGGCCTGTTTGAAAGCGGTCAGAACCAAACCTCCAATCCCATGATTCTTTTCCTGACCTCTCGGCACCTCTGCATTCTCAAGGTAGACTTTGTCACTCTGGCGTCCCGGGACCCTTTGGAAGCAAGTGCGATGCGGAGCTGCTCCAAAGTAACCCGTATCCCACTCTCATTCACGCTTCTCGACCCAAAGCAGTGCTGTTCGTGTAGGGCTGTCTCAAACTCTCGGCGCTTCTACGATGAGCATGTTGTAGAACTGATGGCGGGTCAAGAATGCCTGACTGTTGTTTTTGCCCTTCCACAAGACAAGTTCACATTCCTGAGAGAGTTCACACAGCTTCGGTCCAGTCTGAGGGAAATTAAGACCATCGCTCTCCAGCGCACTAAGAAAGGACACTCCAAAGTGCACAGTTGTCCCACTCCTGCTACAGCCATGGAAAGAATACCTAACAGCAGGTAATGGGGCTCATTCATTTATTTTCAAAGATAGGTATAGATGCCATTTTAGCTCCAGTCCTAAACTGTAGACTGGAATGTATCTGAAATGTTTTAGGTTCAAACGTTGCAAAGGCTTTCAGCTTTTGTGCCTTTTAACAAGACACTTTCACAAAGAATATACTGGACTACATGTGGCTACAGTAGCTTTCTACTGGCAATAACTTCAGTGTCCGCCAGTTGGGGTTGGGAATTGGCACCACCATATTGTTTAAATTGCAACTATAGCTGTTAGCATGAGAATTGTCAATAAATCTTAACCAGAAGTTCATTGGACTAGACAAGAAATCCTAGCTCAAAAAGTCGATTTTACTGGAAGATTTTACTATATCCCTAACCAATCTTTCAATTCACCCTTCGCCGGGAGTGTGACTGGCAGGTGATCTGACCAATCATAACACCGAATCTTCCATTTTGTTTGACAAACAAACCAGGCCTGCGTTTCCCAAAAGCATCGTGAGCCTAAGTTGGTCTTTGCTCCATTGGTTTCAATGGGTCTACGATGTACTACTTAAGCTTACAATGCTTTTGGGAAACACAACCCTGATAGTTATTGCAACAAGGGGGGTGGGTCTTTGCGAATGGTCAACCTTATCCCTAATCCTTAGTTTACAGATGAACCATTTTTACTGGATACCAAATGCAGAGGAGACAAAATGCATCTGCTAAATGACTGCTCATTTTTCCTAAGGCAGCATTTGTTAATTAGCAAAACCTTAATAGTTCTTCTTAGCTGTTTTCACAGTAGATATACTGCACTGTTTTTTTTTCCACAGCGTCCCTCAGGAGGTGCCAAGGCCCCATCTGACCCTGTCTCTGCTGTATCCATCCAAATCCCTCATTCAGCAGCTGATGGAAGACAACCAATGTCCCTCACACCTCTCGCTCTCCTCCTCATTACTCCTCATCTCGTCTCTTAAGGGAGACCAGCTCGTTCATTTCTTCCACGACAATATTGCAGAGGCAAGTCTTTCGCACATTTTGATGATTCTGATTCTACGTGGAAATTTCCTGGATGGTTGTGCTGTAGAATGTTCCCAACGGAAGCAATCTCTTGGGTTTTTCCTGTGGTTCTGTTGTTGTCATCACACTGTATATTCCTTGATTTGTCCTTCCGGTCAACTTCTCTCTTCCTGTGTGCGCTCTTGGCTCCTTTGCGTTTGTTTATTTACTTTGACTGTGTTACATTTGGCCAGCTGCCTTGTTTTCAAGATGACTATCTGAACCTCTTTCCGCTCATTCCTATTCAATCAGTGTCTTGTTTTTAAAGGATATCCTAGACTGAATTTAAACTGTAAACAAACACCTAACATTTGAAGTTTGTAACATGATCAGTAACCCTCACTAGAATCATTAATGCTCTACACTTCGTTTAAGGTGTTTATAGAGTATGTGGCTGTTTTCCTGGACATGTCCTGTATTCTTCAAAACAATAAATTGCGTGGTTCAAGGTATCATTCATGTTCATAGCACAAAATGCATGGAAGATACAATTCTGACCCTACATTTGAGCAATTGTAATCCTTGACTAAGCAAACACTGCTAAATAAACTGCAGTATTATGCAATGAAGAGACAGAACACTTAGGGTGTTTATCTCACCGTTTGCATGCAGATGGAGAATGAGGAGCTGAAACACATCCTGTGGACATCGGTGCTCTTCTACAGATCTCCTGATGTGGAGACGAGCGCCTGTGTCCTGCTGTCCACCAAAGCCATCTACTTCATCCTAGACGATACGGCATCCTCACTCACCAACCAATCAAGTGTGCAAAAATTTACTTTACATTTGGAGTGACAATTGTATTCTAATCTGATCTTCAGCCATATTCAGTTTTGTTGTTCATTTGATATACTAATTTATATATATTTACATATGCTATTCTATATTCTGTTCTAGTCAACGGTCTAGATAGAACATTAAAATCGATTCATTAAATTGATTGATCTTGCAGTGATGTGGACCTGGCACCCGTCCGAGCACAAGGACACTGATTTCCTCTTCTCCTTCTGCTTCACCTTAAAACTAAAAGACCTGCAGAGCGTCAATGTGGGCTTGTTCGATCAGTACTTCAGAGTCGTGGGTGAGTTTGTTTGACCAAGATCACTTCTGGTCAAATTTTCCATCCAAAATGAGTCAAAGATATATGTGATTGGATGACATGTTTATTAAGCTGACACCAATTGTAATCATCAGCTTAAATGATTAGTTTGCTTCCAGAATAAAAAAAAATTCAAAATTTTCTAGAAATTTTATTCTGGGAGTGAACTAATCCTTTAAAGGGGTCATATGATGCGATTTCAAGTTTTCCTTTCTCTTTGGAGTGCTACAAGCTGTTTGTGCATAGATAAGATCCCTGAAGTTGCAAAGACTAAAGTCTCAAAACCAAAGAGATATTCTTTATAAAAGTTAAGACTCAACCACGCCCACCTAAAACGGCTCATTCAAACGCGCCCCCACATGTCTACGTCATACCGCCCAAACTTATACGCAATGAAAGAAAGCGTCTCCGTAACATGGCGCCGGCGTGTTTCGTTGTGAAAGCGAAAGTACTTTCTTTGGGCTTCCAAAAGAGGACACAACTAGAAATGAGTGGTTAAGTTATATTTACAACACTGTTCCAGACCAGTTCAACCCAAATATTAGAGTGTGTGCAGCGCATTTTACGGAGGACTATTTCCTGAACCTGGAAGAGTAGCCTACAATGCTGGCTCGCACAAAGACTGTTTCTATAAAGTGGGGCAATTCCAACTTTGCAAGGACAGTCTGGTGCTTCTGAGTCACAGCCTGTAAGTATGTTTTCTTATTTAAAGAATTTGCCACTGACGATTCAAATGCGAGTTTTGAGCAGTGTAGAGTAGTGCTTGTTGTTTGTCGTTTCTCCGATCACAAATGCAGACGTGGTAATGTTTACACAGCGTGATGCAAAAAGACAGTATAAGTCATTGTCATCAGTAATTATGTCCCCACTGGATGCAACAAATGCCTTGTTTATAAATGGGTTTTATTGTTTTTGTGTCGTCGTGCTAGGACACGGCATCACAATACGGTAAGGGGCGTAACATTTCTGTCTCACGCTTGAGGTATTCGGCCAATCACAATGCACTGGATAGCTGGCCAATCAGAGCACGCCTCGCTTCTCAGAACGATGAGCTTTGTAAAAATCGATGCGTTTCAGAAAGGCGGAGCATAGAGGAGCAACAATAATGTACAGTATGTGGAAAATAATGTGTTTTTTGAACCTTAAACCACATAAACACATTGCATTACACCAAATACACAAAATAATGTTCTTTTTAGCAACGCCATATGACCCCGTTAAACAAAAGGACTGCCAATATATAATATATACAGTGGTGGCCATAATTATTAGAACACTAGTATTTTCACCAGCTGAAAAATGGTTTTAAGTCAGTTATTTCTATCTTTTGCTATAGTGTGTCATTAAGAAATATCAGTTTATTTTTCCAAACATTCATTTTGCCATTAATTGTAATGATCCAGTGAGATTTTTGTTTGCACAAGGAGTCTGAATCACCCAGTGCTCCACACAGAGATCTGATCTGATCATCATCCAGTCTGTCTGGAATGGCATGAAAAAACAGAACAAACTGAGATAGACTAAGAAGAACTGTAGCAACATCTCTAAGATGCTTCAAGAAACCTACCTGCAAAGCTACAGTACTGTTAACAGTTTTTGGCACTTGTGTAAAAATGCTGTAAAATGAGGATGCTGTCAAAAATATTGTCATAAATAGATTTTCTTTATCAATTAACTTCTATTAACTAAATGAAGTCAGCATTTGGTGTGAGCATCCTTTGCGATTTAAAGCAGCTTTTGCACTAGGTGCATTTGCACATAGTTTTTCAAGTAGCTTTGCAGGTAGGTCTCTTGAAGCATCTTGGAGACATTACCACAGTTCTTCTGGATTTAGTCTCAGTTTGTTCTGTTTCTTCATGTCATTCCAGACAGACTGGATGATGATGAGACGAGATCTCTGTGTGGAGCACTGGCTGTTGTCAGACACAAATCTCACTGAATCATTACAATTAATGGCAAAAATGTATGTTTGGAAATGTAAACTGATATTTCCTACTGACACACTACAGCAAAAGATGGAAATAACTGACTTAAAACCATTTTTTGCTGATGAAAATTCAAGTTTTCTAATAATTTTGGCCACCACTGTGTATAAGGGCATGCTGTTTAAATTTTCATAAGTCCGTTTCTACGTCAGAGTTTGGCTGGTTTATTTTGTGCGAAAGCTCTATGAATTCAACTCTGCTAAGGAACTAAATGGCATTTCATTGTGCTGCTTCTCTCTGGAGAAAATGTGAGATCACATTTTTGGCATTTGTTCGCACCAGACCATTTTGTGCATGTTTGGTTATACAACCCAAAATAGTTTCCAGTTCTAACTTCTTCTCTGAATTAATTGATGCTGCAATGAAACTGAGATTGAAAACACTTAAAGTTTAACCTTTCTCTTCAAAGGGCCCTCGGCTGATCACATCATTTCCTGTCTGACCCGTGACGGTTACGGCACACATCGGTTCCTGCAAGAGCTGATGATGGTTTTGTCCTTGCTGGAGAAAGTTCCCTCTCCTGAACCTTCTGAGCTGGATTTCTACTCGCAGTTTGGAAACAAAAGCACAGGTTTGACTATTTACACTCTGAATATTCAATATATCCCTCATGCTTACCTGAACATTTCGTCTGGATGTTTAGCAAACAATTTTTGATGTTAAACTAGTTGTATGTCCTCATAAATCAGGTAAAATGGAGAACTACGAACTGGTCCATCCCAGCAAAGTGAAGTTCGTATATCCAAGCGAGGAAGAGATCGGAGACCTCACCTTCATCGTAGCGGAGAAGAAGACCCCTCAGGCACCGTCTCATTCCTTCAACATCCTTTTGTACGTACTGGTATTCCAGGTCCACGTCGTTCCAGGCCAGACTGCTCAAAACCAGACTGCCCTACAACCCAAGACTCTTATACTCACCAGCACGGACGTCTTCCTCCTGGATGAAGACCACATCAGCTACCCGCTACCCGAATTTGCAAAAGAGCCTCCGCAAAGAGACAAGTACCGCCTCACGGATGCCCGACGAATACGTGACCTGGACCGCGTGCTAATGGGCTACCAGACTTACCCACAAGCCCTCACGCTGGTGTTTGACGACGTCCCTGGACCGGATCTTTTGTGCCACCTTACCATGGACCATTTTGCGGAGAGTGATGGGAGGGGCGACAGGACGCAAGGGGTTGGAGGAGCCGAGGGGGAAGTGCAATGGTGTATTTTTGTACCGGGAGCAGACAGCAGAGAGCGGCTAATATCGCTCTTGGCTCGCCAGTGGGAGATGTTGTGTAGCCGAGAACTGCCGGTTGAGCTAACAGGCTGAAGTAGGAAAAAAAAATTGAAAATTTGCAGTATTCACCTACATAGTATGATGAACATTTCTTTTTACGAATGTTTTTTACAGTTTTGAGACAATGCATCCTGGGAAGCTGTATTGTAGAATCCACACGAGTGTAATATATATGTTTTGTCTCAGGCTTCAAACTTTGCTTTTTTTTGCTGCTTTTCAGACATATTTATCCGCTGCTGTGTACAATCGGCCGTGCATCATGAAATGTGAAACGTCTGTTATACAGTTTTGTGCAGTTCAGTGTTATTTTAAGTAAATTTGTTGTTCTGTGGCAACAAAATAATTTTCAGATGGCTTTTAATGAATGGAAAAAGATATATATATATATATATATATATATATATATATATATATATATATATATT
>JAFVLL020039473.1:0-75712 GCA_021397915.2 Tor tambroides | reverse complement strand
TCTCTTTAACCTGTGATCAATTCCTATTGGACCATTTCATTGTGATGCTAACTAATAATCCAATCAGGATCCTTGGAATCCAATTAACTTTTTTTCCGTCCTGTGAAACATACAAAACAATGTAGCATTTGCATGCCAAAATGTGAACAATTTGACAAAGCGCTTTTGTTCATGTTCGCAGGGCTAAGCCATTTATGACTGAAGCTGCACCATGAAGGTACTTTTACTACTCACCCTGCTGACGTTATGTCATGCCAAACCATACAAGCATATCAACGTCATGAATTTCATCAAGCATCATGACATCATGCAACAAGATGCGGGTGATTTTGATGACGACGACGACGACGACGACAATGACGATAATGATGTCCATTATGACGATTATGATGACAACTTTGTTTTGGACTGTCCCGAAGGATGTCGGTGCTCAAAGAAAGTTCTGCAGTGTTCAGATCAGGGTAAGAACTTCATGGTACTACTTTACATGGTATGAGTCACCGACTAGTCGTATTAGGAGGTCGACTTGTATTAAATAGTTACAATTTACAATTTAGTTTTGATGTTTTATTTAATGGACTAACAGCATATTGTACTTTAACTGTTAGTATTTGCGGCAATACACATTAAGAAAGACGTCTTAAGATGCGTTAAGAAAGCATGGAAGCTGTTTTCAGCCGAGGAGTTAAAAAAAAAAAAAAAAAAGATAGTTGCAACTTTTTGTCTCGCAATTTTCAGAAGAAAAGTCTGAATTGTGAAATATAAACTCGCGGTTGCGAGAAAAAATCTGAATTGTGAGATAAAAAGTCACCTTAAAAGTTACCTTATTTTATATATATAAAAAAACAGATTTCCAAGATGTAAACTCAGAATTAATAGAGAAAAAAGTCAGAATTGTCAGAAGTCAGAATTCTAAGATTAAAAGTTGCATTTACCATATTTTTTTTTACCCGTGGCAAAAACAAACTTCCTTAAGAAAGAGGCCAAAGTATTAAAAAATTATTTTTAAAAAGGCATCTCAAGACGTCCATGTTCCGTGTCAGATCCCATTGTGCTCCATCTTGCTGTTTTTGAATGCAATAACACATCTAAGAAATGCATCTGATCGGGATTATAATTACATTGGGTTTCTTTAAGACTAATTTGTCAACTAGTATTTCAGGCAACCCACAAAAATGTGCAGCTTTGCACAACCCCATAATAAAGAATAATTTCTAGTGTATAAAATCTTCCATGAATCATTCAGATGAACGGCTTGTTTGAGGCAACTGAACATTTTGTATCAGTCTTAATGAGAATCATTTTTCATTTTTTCTTTATAGGTCTTTCATTTTCTTTTTTTTTTGGTCTTTATAGGTCTGACCAAGGTGCCAAAGGACATTCCTGCAAACACGTTGCTCGTCGATCTCCAAAACAATGACATCACGGAAATCAAGGAAGATGATTTCAAAGGCTTGGATAATCTCTATGTGAGCAGTAAACACTCTCATCAAATGCTTTTAGGGCATTTTAAGAGTTGTGTGTTTTTATACTGGGTTTACACAAGGACATCTGGAGACGTGCAGTGGTAGCGGGATTATGTGGAATTCTGGATGCATATTTGAGTGTTATTGATATTTGCATTTACTGGGGACTGTTTCATACTTGTGGTAAATATTTGCTCATGATTAGTGGTACAATGGTTAAATGTTCTAGCTGAGCAAGAAAGCTAGAAAGGGAATAAAATACCAAGAATATAAAAAACAGAAAGAGCCTACATCTTGCAAACAACAAGACAAAATTCAAAATTCTTTTCAGATTTTCCAGAAAATTCCAGATTACTCACAACCGATTATCCAATAATAAAATAAAATAAAATCATGTTTGTTTTTTTAATGGTCAGGCCAAGAGTTCAGATTTTTACTTCTCTGCTAACATTTTTAATGGTTCAACCACAAAGAAGATTTTATCAACATATTTTAAACGTTTTTGAACTATATTTGTATTGCTATTGTTATGTCATCTACAAAAAATACTTCAAATAATGATGTTTAATGTGCAATAACAACTGGACCTTCCTCAAAAACTCTGTACCCAGATAGAAAGACATAAATGTCCACCTTGGACATTTATTTTAGTACCCAACAACATTCAACACATCTCACAAAACCACCGTTTAAGTTCCAAGTCATGAAAAATGTCTTTTACAATTCTGTTTTAAAAATGGCATAAAGTTTATGGTTATATACCTCTATTATTTCCTCTTCTGTATTTGCAGGCCCTGTTTCTGCTCAATAACCAGATATCAAAAATTCACCCAAAGGCCTTTCGCAACATGAACAAACTCAAGATTCTCCACCTGTCTTACAACCTGCTGACACAAATGCCTGAAAACCTTCCTACAAGCATTCAGTCGCTGCGACTGCACGACAACAAGATCAGCCGCCTTCCAAAAGGAGCATTTAGAGGAATGCAAGACCTAAATGTTTTAGGTAGGTCTCCTAAGTGATGAACTTAAATAAACACGGTCTGAGTCATGCTAAGCAGTTAGCGCACATGCTTCAACACATTGAGATGTACGACTTGCTTCATTTCCCGATCTATTCCCTCCATCGTGACCTCGTTAAAACTGGTTATATAATGAGATAAATGATCTTACGCACTATTTATGTCTGACAAGAACAAGCTCACTTCAATCAACTGATCTTCATGTTTCTCAGGTGATTTACAGCTAAAGAACACTCTGCCCTCTAGTGTCTACATTATGATCTGCATTTACAGAGTATATTTGAATAGATTAGGGGATAATATGGTGTTACAGTTAAAAATATAACTGGCAACCAAAAGGTTTCTGGCTCAAACCCAACAAGGAGTGATCCATGACTCTTTAAGACACATTTTCTATGTAAATGACTATTTGCGTGGAAAAACAAATGGTTCCCTTTCCTTGCATCTCTAGAACTGAGTGCAAATCCAATTGCAAACAGCGGGATTGAACCGGGAGCTTTTGACGACATGGCGACTCTCTACTTGAGAATAGCTGAAGCGAGGCTTACAGCCATCCCTAAAGGTAAGTATTAACATGTTTTATGAAAATCAAGGCTTTTTGCACCTGAAAAAAAGTTTTAAAAAAGTGCTTACAAATTTGTTGATGTAATCCACCTTTTTTCTTCAAAATTAAAACGTTAAACTTGCCGTTTCCGAGTAAAAAGTGGTTCTACACACAAGTCTCATAATAGAGATGTTTATTAATCTAAATCCCACAGATCTACCACCTTCCCTCACTGAACTTCACTTGGACTATAACAAGATTGCCAAAGTGGAGTCAGAGGATTTTTTGAGAGTAAAAAGTCTACAAAGGTAAGGTAAACAAACTCCCCCTTGTGGATAAAAAGAGAACAGGACTTAAAGACTGGTGTCTTTTACAGGCTGTGGCTTGACTTCAATCAAATCAAGTACGTGGAGAACGGAAGTCTCGCTGCCATTCCCAAAGTCAGAGAAATACATTTGGATAACAATAAAATGAAGAAAGTTCCTCCAGGCTTGAACAACCTGAAATATCTGCAGGTAAAACAAATACTTACGCAATGGAAGCATGAGCTAGACATGATGCATATGGAGATTTAATCAACTTCCCTTCCTTTTTTTTTTTAGGTGGTGTACTTACATGCCAACAGCATCAGTTACGTTGGAGTAAATGACTTTTGCCCTTCGAGAACCCGGGTTAAGAAATCCCTCTACACTAGGATCAGTTTATATGCAAACCCAGTGAAATACTGGGAGATTCAGCCACCCACTTTTCGGTGCGTTTCGAGCCACAATTCAGTGCAACTTGGCAACCACAGAAAGTGAGCGAAACAGTACCGACGTGCACCATCTTGCCACTGGAGGTCAGCATTATAACTAGTCATGAACTTCATGCTAATATAATAAATTATCATTTTATGTCCTCATGGTGATGTACAGAACATAATTTATCCAATATCCAAGAGTATGCGCAGTGGCTACAGACTCGTTACTTGAATTTGGTGAGGATTTCAAAGACTTTGAATTCCAGAAAAGACCGAATCAACTACACTGTGTGCAATAGTTACATAGGTTTGCATTATTAATGTTTACATTTAAATCTTTTCGACTTTATAACGACCGAAGAATGGTTTCAATTGCATATTTTCAGTTTAGGTGCTAAATAAATTTGTCCCCATGTACTGAAGGTCTCTAAATCATTTTTGCTTAAAAGGAATGACTGTCTAGAATCTAAAAAATAAATAAATAAAATTTACAAGGCCAGTTTGTTTATTGTTCTACTTCTTGTATTTTAGAGAATGGGCATTATTCATTGGTGCTTATTAACAGTTTTATTGATAAAAAAAAATAATCTAATATTGCATGCTAAATTTTCATTATATAACTTTTTATTCATTGCCAGTGTTTTCTCTGAAATATTAGACATGGACATTCTTGTCAGATCTCAGAAATTCTGATAAACTGATCTGTATGGACCACCGGGTTGGCTGCATTTTACACAACTGCGTCCATGACATTTGCAAAACTGTACTTGTAGCAAGTGTTTTCTTAGCCAGCGGTGCTGTGTTATTTGTTTCCAATTCAGATATTTTTGTTTCTTTAGAAAAATAAAGAAAAAATAAAACAGTACATCTGGTTGGCCTCAGAATGTGTACATCTGTCCAGCAATAAGACAAAATGCCAGCAGATGGAGACTTGTGTAAGAATTAGGGGGAAAAAACACTCCAGCAACTGGATAATTCAGTAAAACCAGCAAAATAATGACTCCGTAGAAGGATATTGGGTTTAATATAACCAGGCAATAGTGATGTCTTGTTCAAATCAAGTTAATTCATTATGTTATATAACTACAGCATAAAGGTATGGGAAGGTATACAATTCAAATTAATGTGAACTTAGTCAAAAAGGCTTTCCAAGTTTCCATTTTTGTTAATCGGATGCTGCTAATTCAATCCATGATTGATGCTTTTTTGTGGGAAAATCCTTCAGAATGAAGCATGGCAACCTGTAAACTCTTTAGTCCTTTAGAAATCGAACCAGTCCTGAATAATGTAATTGTAGCTTAGCACTTAGCTAGACCACAATTGGAATTTGCATTGCGCACTCGCTCCAAAAAACAGAGCATGCACAGCAAATGCAACACAAGCAAAGTATCCAATCACTTCATATTAATTATTTAATTCCGCATTGAGACTGTAGCTCAATTTCACAAAAATCCGCTGTGACTCAACTGTAGGGCCCTATGAAATCCATATTATTTTTTCCCAAATTCCATTTTATTTTTTCCCAATTTTTTTTCCAAATCAAGGCTACGTTTACACTAGTGTGTTTTCGTTTTAAAACGCAAAACTTTTGCTATGCTTACGCTTGTCATTAACACTACTCCGGTGTTTTTGACCCTCGAAAACTGACACTTTTGAAAACGCTGCAGACCCCATTTTAGTTTGAAAACTCTGGGGTTGCGTTTCAGTGTAAACAGACCAAAACGGATACTTTTGAAAATGATGGCATGCCCACATTCGTTCCGTGTATCCTTGACGACCATGTAAGCAATAACATCATGCTCATTGTTGTACCCGGGTGTGTCTCACTCAAGTTTAAAAGTGAAGCTGCGGGCTCTTTGATCGCCCCCTGGTGGCTGGCTGCAGTACAGGTCATAAACCCCGCCCTCTCCATGTAAACGAATGGGACTTCAGTCAAAATAAAAAAATAAATTACACTTCCAATACAATTTTCCAAAATATGGTTTTGGTCATTTAAGGTAGTTGTTATCACGCTGATATATGTTCAATTGTTCGTTTTTGTGATAAGTTTGATTTTAGCTAGTAATTTGATGCTATAAAAACGGGGCGTGTCGTTATTGTTGATTGGGTCTGCGGGAGTTTGGGCGGGAGTTTGATTCCGCGGCTCCACCTCACGACTCTACTGCGCAGACTCGGGCTCCAAATGACGTCATTTACTCAAGATGGCAACGGCCATACTGAGATGTATTGGCTTCACTTTATATAGTGGAAGGAAGCAGAGACGCGTTGTCCATCTTTTTTTTACAGTCTATGGTTGTACCCATAGATATGTATAGGTAGATTCCTCATTCGACCGCTTCAAGCATGTAGACGTGTCCGCCATCTAAATAATAAAGCATTTACCTATACATATCTATGGTTGTACCTGCATGAATGGTCATGTTACATGCATTTTCGGTTGTGTAGTGTGGACGGAGATTGTTTTTGAAATGCAGTGAAATGCAGTTTATTTTATTTTTTATTTCATTTTTCTGTATTCCATTTTTTTTTCTAGACTTAATTTGAATGGCTCAATTAAAAAAAGCAAAAAGCATGTCTAATTAATTGAAATCATTAAACTTTTTACTTGTTTTATTTTTACCAAATTCTGTTTTCCATTAATTTTCTAGATTCCATTTTAATGGTTTCATTAAACTGTAATAAATCAAATGCATTTCTAATTAATTGATTTAATAAAAAAAAATTATTTATTATTATTTTATTTCATATATTATTTCAAGAAAATACCGCATTGTGTATTAAATTTTCTGGTAAATATTCCTTACAAATTAACTTTTTAATAATAATTTTATTTTATTATTAGTAGTAGTACTATCATTTCTGTCACAGTTTCTTCACCTTAAACCGAACCTTTATTTTGACGGGTTGCTATGAAGACCTTTAAGTTTCTGTTTGTATATGATTTGAAGATATTTTTTTCCAAAAGAAACTGTAAAATGCTTATGAAGTGACTCTCAGAGCAGTTCTAGAGATTGTGTGTATGTGTTCATGCACTCATATATTGAGGCTGCAGAGGCTGAAAACACTGCAAGCGTCACGTGCACTTCAGAATGTGTGTAGTAAATGAGTATTTCTGTGGCTTAATATTCAGAGACACTAGTCCATATCGCGTTTTGATTTAGGTGTACAAATCTACTTTGATTCATCCATCCAAAATTTGGCAAATTCCGTGACATTCTGCATTGTACATTAAATGCCATTTTTATGACTGATTTCGTAATTCCGTCTGCGTTTTCCACATTGAGGAAATCATAGGGCCCTACAACTCTAACTGTACATGTAAACATACTTAATGACTCACTCATAAAGACAGTTACTTGCTGCCACCTACTGGTATAACAACATAAAAACAAGTGAAGTGAAGTAATAAATAATAGTGTAAATATTATTACAACATTTATATTATTTAATATAAATTGTAAAATTTGAGGATAGTGGGTCTCATTGTGACAAGGAATATAATATACTACACCAAAACTGTTAGATGTTATTCGACTAATAATGAAAAATGAGCCGATTAATTTTTGTTTTGTGTCCCTGGAACTTAATTTGGGTCTGAACGGGTTAAGAAGTGGGGGAAAAAAAAAACATAGCGGGGTGGAGGCTAGAGAGAGAGAGGCTCTGCTCAGGAAACATATGGAACAAATCTTCAGGTTGGCCTGATCTGCTGCTGCCACGTCTTGCATACCGGCGTCTCCAAAAAAACTCACAACAGGTTTGGATCATTTAGGATCTCTGAGCCCCAGAAAACACCTGAGGGATTCGGACACACAGATTTGAAACGGTTTAAAACTACACCAATACATCACAATCAGCATAAACCCTCAGATGTGAACAATTCTGCACAGTTTCCACTTCTGTGATGAATCACTCATTATTGCATATCTGATATTATCAGATATTATAGTTTGATCCCTCAGATTAAATCAAAGTATCAAACTTGTTCTTCAGTGTTAAGGTTTCTTTAAGCTAGTAATTGGCCTTGGGTCGCAAATAGTACATTTGGGTGAACTCTTTCAAACGCAAAGTAAGCTTGTGTAAAATTTAGGCACATAACTATGAAGAACTGATTCTTGGTCTAGTTTAGATCTTTCTTACACACATCTCATGTTTCTCCCCCATCCAATTCCCCTCCAGAGTAAATAGCTTTGAACTAAGACAGAAAACAACCACCCAGCTTGTTTTTATCAGCCCATTTCAAGAAGGCCACCAGACGACTTCCCTCCTCTGGAACATTTTCCCTAAAATCTCTAAACACTGTTTTGTTCAGATACACATTTGTGGATTCAGTGTTTTTAAAAAGTTTCAAATGGTCCATAAAATATAACTCATGGTACTTGCATGCAGGTAAAACTATGACAAATGGTGTTTACACCAAGACTACTTTTGCGTGAGTCAACATTGAGACACTTATTTAACTGGAAATATATCCCATATTCAACACATCGAACCTAAGTCAATAAATTAATTCTCTGTCTTCAATGCTTCAACTGTATAAGCTAACTTTAAATACAACTAATTGGAATTACTATAGAATTAACAAACACCCATCATTAAGATCAATAGGTATGGAAGTATTCCGTTAAATACTCAAACGTGATTGCAAATGTATATTTGCAATTCCTATTCAAGAAAGTACAAGTGTGACAATTAAAATGGAATTCATGTGTGCATTTGCATACTTTCCAGAAAGCAATAGTCATTCTAATATTTGCACATTGCTAAAGAGCGTTGCCCATGCTTGTTTAGATTGCACGCCACTGCACGTCTTTCCCAAGCCTGGATGTTATTTTAAAGTCACAAATTTACAACCAATAAGCCAGGCTGAAGTTTATCAAAGACTGAAAAATATGGCTTGCCAACACAATAAAGCTTTTATTTCACTCAGTTTTCACCCCCTTCCTCACAAAAATGGCCCAAAAGAACCTCTTGGGATCGCAATCTTGACGGTTCTTTTTTTTGTCAACCCGCAGTAGCGTTCATGCTGCAGACTTCTTAGCGTCTGCCATGTGGGTAGCAGCAAAAACAAATCTTTCAGCTGACAGAATGAGTGCTGAGGGGTCTGTCTAGCCAACTCTGAAAAACAAAAAAACGCCACTCTGTAGACGGGTCATGAGAGACCGTCTGTGGTTTAACTCCGATACAGTACAAGCACTGGAAAAAGTAGTCGTGTTGCAGAAGGCCTCCATAAAACGAGCTAGAAATGTCTAAACCAATTAAATTGAACCCACTTAATTATTGTCAGCGCGTTTCAGGCCAGTTTTGCCGACTGTCATCTTCCTTCTCACTTAATAAATAATTTCTGAGGAACACTGACTAGTTCTAGTTTTCATTTACCATATACATACTGTATATAGTTTAATATTTATTATATAGAGACAAAGAGAGAGTTAATATTACACTTTAACATCAGCTGCACTTGTGTAACACCTGTCATGAGTCTGGCCTTAATTTTGCGGTTTAAATTTTTACTGTCCACATGCAATAATGTGGACTGGATACTAGGCCATTCATTCCAGAACTGTGTCTGGAAACTTCAACCTCACCTCAACGCAACAAAAGGGGAAAAGAAGAATCAGATGAGGCTATGAGGCTTTACTGAGGTCACCGAACACATGCAACCAAACGCTTCCAGAATCATTTCCACGGTAAAAGAGGCAGATCTCAATCTCTCCCCAAACGCCTGATGCTGCTGCGGGGGAAACCACAGAGATAATCGTTCACGCTCGTCCCAGGAGAAAAACATTTCCCCCGCTTTAGGCAACATCGTTCAAGCTGAAGGGGTCACCTGCTGCTGGGTTTCATCTTGGGTGCTTGGTTTTCACAATTTCGCTCGGCCTCCCGCTGAGAGAATAACGACCCAGGTATGACATCATGATTTTAAAGATCGTACACTAACAAAATCAGGTGAGTTACTTTTATACTGATTTGTGTGAGATTTTATATCTTTCAGATTCATGTTTGCAAAATGAATTACTTTGAGCATGACTATAAATAAAGATATATTCATATTTCTCTTAAATTTTAGCAAATCACTTGCTAAATTCAATTCTTATAGAATCTTTATATACATAAAACTTAGTATAAGAAACAGTTAATTTCAGAATTTTAAAAAATGTGCTTAACTAGTCAAACAAATCTTTATTTATCACATTCAAAAGGCCAATTAAAATGTAAATACTCCTCCAGATGTGGCTTCAAGCTATGAAAGTGATTACTATGATTGATTAATGAAAACAAACTTTACATTATTTAATGGAATAACTTTAAAATCATAGCCAGCACATCAAAGTTCTGCAGAAGACAAGAAAATTACTACAGAGAGAAACTCTGTCATACTGAGCAGTTACAGTAGTTAAACTAGATTTAAAATTTGAACTGTGTACTTTTTGGATCACTTTTCTAGCTGCTTTGCCAGCTCATATTATAACTATGACCAAACTACATTTTTTAAGTGTAGGAGAATATTACATCAAACAGAAATACTAATCCAAGAAGACAGAGTTCTTTCAAATTGCAAGGGAGTGTCCGCATTTCCAAAATGGTTGTTTTTGTTTCGAAGTAAAAATAAAAAAACATAAATACTCATTAACACCAAGTCAGTCATACACTGAGGTTTCACCTTCAGTAAAAACCCTGCTGAGATAATTGATCCCAGACATTACAACAGAAGAGAATGCTAAACAAATATCAACACTTACAGAAAAATGTCATATTTCAAAAGTATGTGCAATTAGAGGTGTTTAGTCTTCTGTAAAAGTACCAAACCGCCTAAGCAGAGCAAAAAAAGTGAATAGCAACTTCTTGTTGAAGTCTTGAAATCTCATTTTGGATTATTTCAGCTGCGATCGCTTTCTATTCACATTTCTATTTCTGTTTTTTGGTTGAGCCCAGTCAACATTAAATAGTATTGTAATGTAATATTGAAGACATTACTGTTATATTGATTATTTCAGTCAGTTAAGACAGTTATATCAATGTTACCGGTGCAATACACTAGAAAGGGAATAAACAAAGTTTAGCATCATCATTCCTAATAACCTTGTTCTAATTGTTCTAAGAATTGTGGGTTTTTTTTGTCTCAAAACAGATTAAAAGGAAAAACCAACTAAACAATGACGCCATCACACATCTTGACAATACCGTCTCTGCTTTTGCTCTCTGGAGTTCTGGTACTTTCTCAAGACTATGAAGTCGACTATTCGGTTTACGACACAGATGACTCTTCGCCTGAAGTTCCTCAACGTTCTGTACCTCAACAACCTGATTACGACGCCATACTAATGTATTCGTACGAATGTGCCAGCGAGTGTTTCTGCCCCTCGTCCTATCCTATTGCCATGTATTGCGACAACCGAAACCTCAAGGCAATTCCCAACGTCCCAAGACACATCCGCCACTTGTACATCCAGCATAACGACATAGAAGAGATAACTTCAAAGCCTTTCATTAACGCCACATCCCTGAGGGAAATCAACCTCAGCTACAACAAGCTCCAGTCATCTAAGGTGGATAAAGATGTCTTTAGTATACTCAACGAACTCATTCAGTTACACCTTGATCATAATAATCTGGAAGACATCCCGTCTCCTTTGCCAAAAACCCTTAAGAGGCTTCATCTGGGCTTTAATAAAATTTCAAAGATACCAGCTGACGCCACACGCGAGCTTACGAAACTTACAGTGCTGGATTTGTGCAGCAACAGACTAACAGATGCAGGTACTAAAGGAAAGATCCTATCTGGCATGAAGAGCCTCATGCAAATCAACATGTGCAACAATAAGCTCAAGTCCATGCCAGCAGACCTTCCAGAATCGATCCTGCAGATATCGCTGGAAAACAACTCAATCGCCTCCATACCAGAGGGCTACTTTATGAAGACTCCTAATCTTTTGTCCCTTCGCATGCCGCACAATAAACTCAAATTTGTTGCATACAGTGCCTTTAATCTGTCCAAACTGATGGAGCTCCATTTGGGCCATAACCAGCTCTCCAAACCGTTTTTTGTTCCCAGGACTTTAGAACATCTTTATCTAAATCACAATGACTTTAAAGGTAGGATCAAACTGAAAAGTACAAAAGTTGTAGAATTAAACATGAAGGTCTCTTCACGAAACTTTACTCAAACTTATTCTAATGAGATATGTCTCTCTGCAGATCTGAATATCTCTCTGATGTGTCCATCACTGGATTTCAACAACCCTAACATGCTGACCTACATACGTCTTGACAACAATAAGCTGAGAGGACCAGTGGACTACTACGCTTACAGATGTTTTCCAAGGCTGATAATGATATTTTATGGAAACCAAAGGAAGGACGATGAAGAGGACTCTGAAACCAAAAAATATGAAAAACCCGATCGACGAAAGGCAACAAAGCTATCGACTCGATAGATTACATAGATTTTTGAGATGCGTCAAACATAGTTTGACACAATAAAAGAGGATTTATAATATTGAAATATTATTGAAAATACATATATTAGTAACTTTAAACATTCAGTTCATTGCTGCTTGAACATAGTATTTGATTTTAAGCTTGCATGGTTATGTGTTTATGCGTCTCATTCAGCATAAAATGTGGACAAAACTGAATTGCTATGTATGGAAAATTCCTGCTTCAAAGTTTGCTTTGTTTTGCACAATGTCCCTTTTCTCTCCATACATAAAATATAAAGCATTTATCTACATTAATACACTGCATTGCAATGCATGTGAATTCCTGCAACCTGACCCTGGACCACAAAACCAGTCTTAAGTCGCTAGGGTATATTTGTAGCAATAGCCAAAAATACACTTTATGGGTCAAAATTATTGATTTTTCTTTTATGCCAAACATCATTAGGACATTAAGTAAAGATCATGTTCCATGAAGATATTTTGTAAATTTCCTACTGTAAATATATCAAAACGTAATTTTTAATTAGTAATATGCATTGCTAAGAACTTCATTTGGACAACTTTAAAGGCAATTTTCTGAATATTTTGATTTTTTTGCACCCTCAGATTTCAGGTTTTCAAATAGCTGTATCTCGGCCAAATATTGTGCTATCATGACAAACCATACATCAATGGAAAGCGTATATATTCAGCTTTCAGATGATGTATAAATCTCAATTTTGAAAAAATTGACCCTTATGACTGGTTTTGTGGTCCAGGGTCACATATAATGAAAGCTCATTACTTTAATGAAATAAACATCCTGTTGAGCAAATTTTAGAGTAATGTCATTTTTGGGAGCTATATTTAAAGACTCACCAGATGGCGGCATTTATTGGTAGATTTAAAGGTATAGTTCACCCAAAAATGAAAATTCTGTCATTAATTACTCACCCTCATGTTGTTCCAAACCTGTAAGACCTTTGTTCATCTTGGAAACACAAAGATATTTTTGATGAAATCCGAGAGCTTTCTGACCCTGCATAGACAGCAGGGCAACTGAAACTTTTATGGCCCAGAAAGGTAGTAAGAGCATCATTAAAATAGTCCATGTGACATCAGTGGTTCAACCTTAATTTTATGAAGCTACGAGAATACTTTTGTGCGCAAAGAAAACAAACAACTTTATTCAGCTATTTCTTCTCTTCCGTGTCATTCTCCGCTGCACGTCCATGTGTGCGGTGCCGTTGACGCAGGAGCCGGCGTTCTGACGTAGAGCCCAGACGCATCGTTGTACTGTTGAGAACGGGCTTCGTAGTCTGACAGGGAAGAGAATAAAACTGTTGAATAAAGTCATTATTTTTGTTTTCTTTGCGCACAAAAAGTATTCTCGTAACTTCATAAAATTACGGTTGAACCACTGATGTCACATGGACTATTTTAATGATGTCCTTACTACCTTTCTGGGCCTTGAATGTGGTAGCTGTGTTCAGTTATTTCAAAAGGTCTAGTTTACACACATGAAAACATACGTGCTAATGTTGTTAGCGCTGCTCTGACGACTTTGTCAGTAAATAGTTTAGCAACTTAAAAGTACATGACATTTCTCACAAGCGAAGCGAGGTAACAACGGCACTGTTCGTGAGGAAAATGAACTTAAAGTTTCACTAGTAGGGACGCTGCTGCCGAACACTGATGAGAGACAGACTCAGAGAGGTAGGCTAATTCACGCACGCTCAATCTCTCTCTCTCTCTCTCTCATAACTTAGTTATTAGCTGCATTAGTCTACTATCAACGGCTCAAGCCTCAGTTACTAGGTCTAAAATGACGTTTTGGAATTAGCAACGGAGGCGATGGATGAGATGCGGAAGAAATAATCCTATTCACAATAGCGATTTAAGTACAAAAACCGGACGAATCCCTTGAAATATATCATCTGATCGATGTGTTGAGGTGTGGCAACCGTAGTATAAGCGGAATAATTGACGACGGGCCGTTGAATTATTAGAAAAATAATGCACACCCGAGGTGTAACGGCCACTCCGCTTCGCGTCGTGCATAATTCAACGGCCCGTCGTCAATTATTCCTTACATATTTGGAATCCTCCAAATCAAGTCATGTGGTGAAGAAACCACCCTGACGGAGAAATGAACCACAGAGGATCAGCAGTGTAAAAACATTTCTAAGTATCTGGCCCTTTTCCGAGTACAGTAACTTTTTACAGGTTGGCATAATTGTTAACATACCTGTAATGTTATTCATTCTCTATTTCCATCTCTTACATGTTTATTTCGAGGGGCCAAGGTGCCTTTCGTCTTGTCTTAAGGTGCAAAAAGGAGAGTAAAACAGTCACATGGTTCCTATTAAGCATGTTTTTCTTCACTTTAATCTTTAAGTGTCTGTTTTATGGAGGAGCTCTGTTGTACTTTTGTAATGCATTTTATTTGGTTTTAATGAAATGTATCTAGGCAAACTTGTAAATTACACAAACAAACTGAAAATGTTTAAAATCACAGTTGGGATACGTAGACATGGACAACTATAATTAAAGAATTTGGAAATTTGGACCTGATCTATCCTAATGTCCCGCTATCTATCCCAATTACCACCATTATCCTGTTGCAGATTCCTGCAAATCTAACCAAGCTACTCTTTTTTTTCTAGTGAATGTACTGTAAAATGCTATCAAAGCTGGATCCAACATGAAGCCAAAATTAAAATTAACAATATAGCAAGGCTATTGAAAGATGGACAACTATAATCAAAGAATCTGGACTGGACCTATCCTAAAGTCATGCCACATTTCTGTGTTAACACTGTCCTCACATTGTCTCGGGTGCTTTGAGAAGCTTGAAGATTAATTAGAAAAGCACAGAACGAAAGAAGAGCCAAACATGCCTCAATATTCCAAGAGATCAGCACACATAAAATTCTGAGCTACAAAGCAAAACTAATGATCCTTTTCATTGCCTTCTGCTCTGTTTTACGAACTGTTTTTTTCTAGTGGACCACAAACATGGCCAAACCCTGCAGGCTACACAGTGGTCTGATCAGCTAAGATGGGAATGCGAAGGGTTAAGGTCTGTTCCATAAACTCCCACTTAAGGATCTCCTCTGGCAGCCTGTGGTGGGGCTTAAAATCCTGATTTGACAGATCACATTTTACTCACAGGCACCAAGAAAATAGCCAACCACTGCCTGCACTGCGCTTCTGCTCTTTAACGTGGCAGAACACATCCTAGAGTCTTCAGTTACAATGGGAACGAGGCTGCAAATGCTCATATCAGCAGTCATATTGGCATCATGGGTGCTCTCAGCATCTGGTGCACACTATCACACTCACAGGCATCACAGATGGGAGGATGTAGCACTTACTGAGGAAATCGATGTAAGGGCACAGAGGAATAAGGTAAACTTTATATTTTTATTTCATGGTTAATTGTTATTTTACGCAAAGGCTGATATGACAGAATATATAGAAATGTGTTTGTTTGTGACTACTGCTTGTCCAATTTATATATGCATTTTATGTTTAGGTTCATTTGATTTCATCTGTGTTTAGTTTAATTGAGTTTGCTTGCTCCCACATTTAACTAAACCATATATGACACATTAAAGATAATGCATTATATAAAATTAACAATTACAAAAAAATCTTATAGTTAAAAGTTACCTACAATAAATGTTTACATGCTATATATAAAACTAAAATTTCAATTAAAATATAAAAACCAACCGATTAACATAACATTCAATATTAAGAGGATTCATTTACAGCACTGCAACTGATTTTCAAAAAACAATTACTAGTAATAGTTTTTACTTTAATTAATATTGTACTATGCAACTGATCATTTAAAATTACACGTTTATTAATTACACATTACACATTTCCAGTAAGCTAAGCCACTTTTAAAATGTTTTGGTTTAGCTTAAATAAACTATACCGCAAATGTGTTACATTTCCACCATAAAATCAGATTACTTCTGTACACACTGACAGTTTTGAAACCGTTCAGTTTTATTCAAATAAACAAAACTCAACAGCTGCCCGGCACTGTGTGGAAGCTCTCTGATTAGTCAGCAATCTGTTCTGGAGGAGTTCCCTCAGGCTCAAATTCTCCCACCCACAGCTTCACGCTAACTCATGGGGTCAGACACTGTCAGGGTGATTTAACAGACGCCTGAAGACACACAAGTCCAAACAGATGCTCGTTCCAACAAGCCAAAAGAGATAACAGTTAATCATAAACAGGATGTAAAAGGAGTAGTTTACTCAAAAAATAAGTTGTCATCATTTTCTCACCCTCATGTTATTACAAACCATCATGTTATGACTTTCATTCATCCATTAAACACAACAGGAGATGACTGTTTTCTATGTATCGATAATGAACAGGGATTGAAGCTTCCAATCTTCAAAAAGGATGCAAATGTACCTCAAAAGTGTCATAAAAAGTTTCCTCACAACTCATTTCACATCTTCTGCCGCAATACAAGAGCTTTCCGTGATGAAAAGATACAAATTCATGTCATTATTCAGAAAAAAAATATATTGTCTGTCTTTGGCGCTTGAAAAAATAGCCATGCGTTCAAAATGCTACTCAATGATCGAGATGCAAAGGTAAACAGTTCACTGGAGGGGAATATTGTCAGTGAATAAGATGTCTTTTTTCATATAAAGCTCTCAAAATGGCTTCAGAAGACTCACAAGTCACTTTTATGGTTTTATGAAACTTGACAACTTCAGTTATCCTTCATCGTAACTGAATACACAGGACTTTCTCCATCCTCTAGAATTCCTCCTTTTGTGGTCTACAGAACTTCGCAGTTGTGAGTTTATATCTTGCAATTCAGACATTTTTTCAGAATTATGAGTTCTAAAGTCAGAATTGCGTGATATAAACTCTAAATTTAGAACAATTTTATTTATTTTTTTCAAAATTGTGAGTTTTTATATCTCGCTATTCTGACTTTATAACACGCAACATAACAAATTATAAAGTCAGAATTGTGAGATATAAATTTGCAGCTGTAAGAAAAGAGTCTTTTTCCCTCTGAATTAGACTTCATAACTCACAATTGTGAGTTTATATCTCACAGTTCTGAGAAAAGTCATCAGAATTGCAGGGAAACAACTCAAAATTGTAAGATAAAACTATGCAATTGTGAGAAAAACGTCAGAATTACCGAATCTTTTATTTTTATTTTTTATTCAGTGGCAGAAACAGGCTTCCATAGGTCTGAAAAGACATTATAACAGAAAATTTATATTTGAGCAAACTTTTTGTTTGACATTAATGCTAAGGCTGGAAGCAAGATGTTCAATCGGAATGTACCAACTAATGAAGACATTTTACAGAGAGCGACAGATGACAGCAACACCCTTCTGCCTGCTGATGCCCCCGATGACTCTGGCACAATGTCGCCTGTAGGAGACCCTTCAGGTAACAAACAACTGATGCCTGGTCAACTGTCTGACAGAAATGAGTAATGGGCTCTTTTAAAAACCAGATGTTGCTCACAAGAGCCCTTATTTGTTCATGAGCTATGTCTATTTGAGTGGGAAGTGGTAAAGAAAAGAAGCAATGTGCGTTTGCCTATCCACCTAGATTCATTAACTTGTGTTGAATAAAAACTTGTACATGTTCCAGACCTTCCAACTTGTCTGCTGTGTGTGTGTCTAACTGGATCAGTCTACTGCGAGGAGGTCGTCCCAGATATGACATCAGTGCCTGCTCTGCCAAAGGAGACAAACTACCTCTACGCTCGGTACAACAAGATAAAAAAGATAACAGCCAAAGATTTCGGAGATATCGGTGAGTTCTTCCTGACTTGACTTGCTCTTGCATTCTTGTTGACTGCCCTTTTCTGTTGGGGGAACAAATGCAATTCTTGTGGACAGGATAAGGGATTACCCCTAAGGAGAGCAGGAGACAAACAGCTGCTTCTTTTCAGAAACAACCCAGAATCCATTTCACCCAAAAGATTTCCAAATGTTAAGGGAGATGACATACAGACTGCATTGTGATCGCAGGAGATTGCGAGTTCTTCCGTTGCATTAAGACATTGATCACATTTCTGAACCACAACATCCTACAAAACATGTGTGTTGACAAAAAATTGTACATGTGGTAAACTACTCTGTTTGCAGCAGTGCATCATGGGTACAACAACATGGGTTACCTAGAAGGAGAAGTAAGCGCCTTTAGGGGCCTCATGCATCAAAGTCTTTCAAAACAATATAATATTGTCCCATAAACCAAAATGAACAGACAACCACCATAACTAACAATAAGACATGCAGTCCTCTATGGTTTATTTGATAATTTGTTGAAGAAGAAGAAATATACACACATATATATATATATATATATATATATATATACACACATACACACAGTACTGTGCAAAAGTCTTAGGCCACAAGTATTTTCACCAAAAAAAATGGTTTGAAATCAGTTATTTCTATCTTTTTCTGTAGTGTGTCAGCAGGAAATATCAGTTTACATTTCCAAACATTATTTTTGCCATTAATTGTAATAATCCAGTGAGATTTTTGTTTGCACAAGGAGTCTGACAACAGCCAGTGCTCCACACAGAGATCTGATCTCACCATCATCGTTTGGAATGACATGAAGAAACAGAACAAACTGAGACAGACTAAATCCAGAAGAACTGTAGCAACGTCTCCAAGACGCTTCAAGAAACCTATCTGCAAAGCTACAGTACTGTGAAAGGTTTTAGGCACTTGGGTAAAAATGCAGTAAAGTGAGGATGCTTTCAGAAATAATGCCATAAATAGATTTTATTTATCAATTAACTTCAATTAACTAAATTAAATCTACATTTGGTGTGAGCACACTATGCATTTAAAACAGCTTTTGCCCCATGTGCACTTGCGCCTAGGTTTTCAGGTAGCTTTGCAGGTAGGTCTCTTGAAGCATCTTGGAGACATTGCTACAGTTCTTCTGGATTTAGTCTGTCTCAGTTTGTTCTGTTTCTTCATGTCATTCCAGACAAACTGGATGATAATGAGATCAGATCTCTGTGTGGAGCACTGGCTGTTTTCAGACTCCTTGTGCAAACAAAAATCTTACTGGATTATTACAATTAATGGCAAAAATAATGTTTGGAAATGTAAACTGATATTTCCTGCTGACACACTACAGAAAAAGATAGAAATAACTGATTTCAAACCATTTTTTGTTGGTGAAAATACTAGTGGCCTAAGACTTTTGCACAGTAGTGTACATATATACATATATATATATATATATATATATATATGCACAGTTGATGCTAATGAAAAAAACAAAAAAATTAAAAGTAGGATAAAACTTAAACAAAAATTGCAGTAAGCATGAAAACAATTATGGCATAAGTTTAATTTCCAAGTCTAAGTGTCTAACATACGCTGCTTAGCCTTCATGTTATCAATTTAATGCTCTTTTGACCATTCATCTACTGTAGTGACTCTGAAGAGAATCGACTTCACTGGAAACATCATTTCTGAGATTGAAGACGGTGCGTTTGCTAGGCTTACCATGTTAGAGGAGCTCTCGCTAGCCGAAAACCAGCTGGTCAAGCTACCAATGCTACCGGGGAAATTAGTCTCCTTCAATGCTAATCACAACAAACTGAGGACCAAAGGAATCAAGTCAAATGCTTTCAAGGTAAAGAGCCACAAATTACACTACCTGTTTGAAAACACTATTAGCCAACACACAACCTTTTGTTTTTGGGCTTGCTGCTTTTTTTAGATGTTCTGAAGTGACTTTTTAAAGGCCTTTATTTCCAGAAAGAATACCCTACCGAATTGAAATAAGCAAGACAAAACCAGCCTTATTTGTTAATATTGTAACCTATGCTCTCAAAATTCTAAGAATAATGATCTTCTTCACTTTCAGAAATTAAGCAAACTGGCACATCTGTATCTTGCTCACAATGAACTGGAGGCCGTTCCTCTCATTCCGGAGACTGTCCGCACACTTCACCTTCAGGTTAGAAAGTTGAACATGTTTCGTTTGCTAACACTGCACAGAAATCATACAAAGAATATTGCAAAACCCACAATGAAAGAACTTGAAGAACTCTAAACCCCACTATTGCTGTGTTTTCAGAACAATAACATTTCAAGCGTGACCGTGGACACCTTCTGCAAAAGTAACAACACATACTACATCCGCCCCAACATGAATGAGATCCGCATGGATGGAAATCCTGTCGTCCTCGGCCAGTACCCCACCAGTTTCACATGCCTACAGTCTCTGCCAATTGGGCGATACCAATGAAAACTAAATCAAAGGTACTCCACTGTGAGAAGTCCTTGGATAGCCAATGATGATGACTAAAACCAAGAAGCAAAAGTCACTCAATCTCCTGGTGCCTGAGCACAGATGAGTGTACAAAAGTTAATACCATGAGAATCTGTATTATATATCTAATTATGTAACAGCTGCCCAAAAACTTACATTTCCTTTTGATATTGACTTTGTAGATGAACCTGAACCACAAGCCTTTGAAAGAATAACTTTATATCCATTGTAAATAACCACTGGAGGCTACTGCTTGGTAAAATGTGAGATCATGAAAAGCTGCAGTCAAGTTTCTAGTATTCCTCAGAACTCTGTGAATTTCTGACACTTTCTAGTACTGTTAAAATGTCTTACTTTGGCTGAAATTAAGATGCCTGCTAAGTTAAATAGAGGGCGAGGAACTCATTCCAAGTTCCAAGTCACTGATCTTTCCCAGCTGACTTTTACTTTATTTTGAATATTATTTATATGCTAAATTTGTAATTACTACCTATGTGTGAATTAAACATGAATAGACTGTAAAACATTGCATGAAATCAACATGTAATGTTCACTTTTGTTGTTCAAATACACTTTTTTCTAAAAACTTGTGACTGGTTTGCTTTTATCTTTTACATCAACTATGTCAGACCGCAGTTAAAGCAAAAAAAAAAAGGCAGTTCCAAAAAGAGACCAAAACAACTGTCTGCAAACTGCAAACCAATCAAACCCAAAGATTGTGCATGCAGAAAGTTCTGGAAAAAGTGGGGTAATATTGTTCCATTTAACTGGCCAAATTGGCAGCCATTACAGCACAATGGTCCAAGCAAATAATGGAATGTTTTTCATACTGACTCGAAGGCTTCATTCCCAAACTTTCACTGCCATCGAGTCATGGAATTTGTTCCCAATCTGGCATTCAGTAATCTTTCTCATACGTATGAAAGTCTTGTGATATACACATATCAGGGGTAACTACAAAAAAAAACTTACAAGATGATTAATAAAAGTGGAGAACTTTGTTATTCCAGGTAGAATCTATGAAATATATATTTTTCCCAAAGGAATTAAATAAATGTAAGAAATCAGGTGTCTTTGTTTTGGATAGACATTGGTCTAAATAATCGTATTCCTTCTATAACTTATTACAGTATTAAGTTATTATATTACACGGCTTTTTGAAAGTTATAGGAAAAAACAAAAAAGCCAAAATAGCATTACTTAAATTGAATACAAACTTTTTCATTACAAATTATGTTTTCAGCATAACAACAATAAAATTCTGAATACTACGCCACAACCAATTGGACAATTGGCACTACAACCAATCAAAGAAATTTAAACAGTGTTCCCTTTTTGGTATGTTTGTGTGAAGCTGTGACTGGACTTCGATAAATGTCAAAATTAGTTTAATGATCAATGAGAACTGACATTGCTGTCAATCCTCAGTACTCAAGAATTTGTGTCTATACAAAGTTGGTTGAGCACCTTATTCCCTGCTTCTATTGCCGGTTACCTGAAAGTGCTGAAATGTTTGACGCCTCTCCTCACATCTCTCAGAGAATGTCCTCAAGGTCCTGAAGAACAAGAGAAGATCTTTTGTATCCTCCACTCTGCAAACAAAACAATAGTTACATTAATAGCCCAGAAGACCCATCATTCTATTGCTCAATTTGTTAAATGATACATTCTAATTACAGACTGTCTTATTTGATTATTTGATGAAAAACATGACAGGGAAATGTCCTCCTTGATGTAAAATTCAGCATACAATATAGAAGGATAAACTGTGTATTTGCATCTAATCTCCTTCACAGGCTGACGTTACGAGACATTGTGAGATTTTCCATAGATTTACCAGGGGCCCAGAAACTGTGGCACAGGACGCAACTTTCCATGACTCTCGAGTCTTGTCTGTGAAAGGCCGGTGTTGTAATGAGTGATGGAAAAATGGTAAGTCTCTCAAAACTAAATGGATCCACTCCAAGAGTAGAAGACAGCAGCTTAATGGCAAGAGCTGGAGAAAAGGCTCCCTGAGAATATCTAAACACCAGACAATTAATGTACGCCTTAAATTTTTGGGATTTGGGTGAGCTGAAAGTTTACAAACATTAATCAGCCATCTGGTTTGACTGACATCTAACGCTGTTTAAAAGAAACCACAGACAAATCACCCTCGCCGACGGATCTCATTTTGTAATGTGGGCAATTTCCATCTTATGCATTTCAGATTTGTTGATTGGGGACCTTGAATCTGAGAAAGTAATTTTAAACCACGCTTTCCTAGAATGCTAACCTTTTAGGTTCGACAGACTAAACATATTGAATGCCAGGATTGCTCTACAGACCGATTAATAGCAAATCAATGTTTGGCTCCTTTGTATAATTTCACTAAATTTGTCCCTTCAGTTTTTCTCATTTGCCTGGTTAGGCTGCCAAGAACCTGTGGCATGTACTAATATTAGACGTATAGGTTCCAAAAGGCAAATTTATTATGTCTATCTGTGTGGTCGTGCTTTGTTTCAAACGTCACACTTGTCAAAAATCAAAACATCAACAACAGTTGCAAAGATATCTATAGAGGATACAGTAATGATAGCACAAAAACACAAAGTTTTAGCACTTTAAAACTTTCTCCCCAGACATGTCTGAATCCACTTATGTACCTGACCACAAGAGTGCTCAAAAAATTCTTCTTAAGTTTACATGAACCATAATGGTTATAAAATGCGTCTTCCTGAGACGCAGAGACAACTCAGATTTATGCGAGAATCATTATCTCCAGTATTTTTGCGACTCTCTCGTGCCAGGACAGACTCTCAGACCAGACAATATGATCCAGATGTACATTTAGCGACCAGGAGGCTGGCTGCGCTTTAGGAAAGGACCCAAACAAATCGCCGCCAAAACAGCAGCATTACTTCAAACTGTAATTTGTCATCCCAGCCAAAAAATCCTGTGACTAAGTGGAACAACTGTAGGAGATCTTATATTATATGTCTCCAAAAAACAAAACTCTGAAATTTAAACATTCATTGGTAATTCAAACATATAAGTGTAATGCATTCACATTTCAAGTATTATTACATCGATTGAGAGATCTACAGTAGTAACCAGAGGGTTGTTGGTTTGAATCTCTGGCAAACAGATCAATTAGAGGGATAGTTTACCCAAAAATACCCTCAAGTCATCCTAGGTGTATATGACCAGTGTTGGGTGTAACGCGTTACTGTAATTAAATTACTTATCCACTGAAAAAGTAAAGTAAGGGATTACTGTTCATTTTTAGGTAATTTAATTACAGTTACTTATAAAGTAATTGCGTTACATACAGTAAATAATTTCAAAAGTTTTAAAATCAATATTGCATTTGAAATGTAAATAAACTGTCTAAAGATTAAATTGAATGCAGCGGCTTTAACCCTCCGCGTGCCGGCGCGTTCACTTTCAGATTGTCCTGATTCACAGAGAAACCTTAAATACTCAGATACATATAAGACTAAAATCAATAGAACCTAAAAAGCTTGATTTTTACTTTTAAATGAAAGAATTCAAATCAAAAACGAATATTTCTGATTATGTAATCCATATGAAAGTAAAGCAAGACCAGTCTTTCCCGTATCTGAAGTTTCTACTTCTAAATGAACGAATTCAAATCGAAAACTAATATTCCTGATTATGTAATCCTTATGAAACTAAAGCGAGGTACAGTCTTTCCCGTATCTAAAAGCTTGAAGTTTCTACTTTTAAATGAACAAATTCAAATCGAAAACAAATATTTTCTGATTATGTAATCCGTATGAAACTAAAGAGAGGTACAGTCTTTCCCGTATCTGAAAGCCTGAAGTTTATACTTTTAAATAAACAAATTCAAATCGAAAACGAATATTTTCTGATTATGTAATCCGTATGAAAATGAGGTACAGTCTTTCCTGTATCCGAAAGCTTTAAGTACACTTTTAAATGAACGAATGCAAATTGAAAACGAATATTCCTGATTATGTAATCCTTATGAAACTAAAGCGAGGTAGTCTTTCCCGCATCTAAAAGCTTGAAGTGTCTACTTTTAAATGAACGAATTCAAATCGAAAACGAATATTATCTAATTATGTAATCCGTTGGAAACTGAGGTACGGTCTTTCCCATATCTGAGCTCATTATATGCAGTGACCTGTGCGCAAACGCCGTCACCTAGATACAAAAAAAAAGATAAAAAAAAAAACAAGATGAAAGAAGACCTACTATGAGGAATTTACCTCATAAGAACAGCACGATCTGACATGGCTTTATTCAGCAGAGAAGATCATTTCTGTCATTTATTCTTACCTTAGTTAACGTGTTATTTTTACATAAACCTGTATGGATTTTACTAGTTGGGCTTTTCCTGAACATCTTGCCAAACTGAAATGTATTGTTTAACTTTTAAGCTTTTTTGTTATTCAGATATTTTGCAGCATATTTCTATTTGTTAACCAAAGAAGGTAAAATTTTTTATTAAAAAAAAGTTTAAGTATTACAGTTGTTTTAAAGCTAAAAGGCTAAACTATTCTATGTTTGACTCAAACTGAAAGAATAAAGAGTTGAATTTATATTAAGGTTTATAGGGATTTTAAGCTAGCCTAATTAGCAATTTGAATAATTAAGTTACTTATTGAGTAACTAAGTTACTTTTCAGACAGAGTAATTAGTAAAGTAATTTAAATACAATATTGATGAAGTAATTAGTAATTAATTACTTTTTGAAAGTAACTTACCCAACACTGTATATGACTATCTTCTTTCAGATGAATACAGTCAGAGTTACACTGAAAAATGTTCTGGCTCTTCCAAGCTTTATAATGGCAGTGAATGGCTGTTGATTCAATAGTCCAATAGAAGTCCAATAAAGTGCACAAATCTATCCTAAAAAGTGCTCCACACGGGGGGTTAATAAAGGCCTCTTGAAGTGAATCGATGCGTTTGTGTAAGAATAATATCCATATTTAATACTTTATAAACCGGAATCTTTAGCGTCCGCTAACTGTAGTACACGCTTTCATGACAAGAGTGGCGTCCAGTGGATGACATAGGACATAGGAGTAGCGTAAGCTCTGATGAGAATATGCAAGTCTTGTGAAAGTTTTTGTTTTGTTTGCAGGAGAAGTTTTGTTTACAGGGGAAAAGTTTCCTTTGTTTAACAAAGTAAAACCAGTCTTCTCTTAGCCTATATCGAAATCCTCCGACATTTTTCTTTAGAAATCCACGTTTGTACTTCTAATTCATGACTGGTGTTTTGTTTTGTTCTCTCCTCTGTGCTTCTCTGTTCGTCACTTCTCACCAGAGCTTATGCTACGCCTACGTCATCCACTGGAATGCCAGTCTCTAGAGAATGTGCGTACGACAGTTAGCGGAAGTTAAAGATTAGTTTCTAAAGTTTTAAATATGGATATTTTTCTTACACAAACACATCGATTCACTTCAGGAGGCATTTATTAACCGCTCCCCAGAGAAGTGTGGGGCACTTTTTATATTTTATAATTTATTACAAAATTATTTTATAATTTATATACTTTATTGGACTTCAAAATCTCAAATTCAGCCATTCACTGCCATTATAAAGCTTGGAAGAGCCAGGACATTTTTTAATATAACACTGATTATATTCGTCTGAAAGAAGAAAGTCATATACACCGAGGATGGCTTGAGGGTGAGTAATTCATGGGGTAATTTTCATTTTTGGGTGAATTATCCCTTTAACAACTACCAAGGTACTATGAAGTTACAGATACTGTATGACATGAAAGGATAAACCTAACCGTAGGATAACAAGTTGACCATAAGCATGAATCATTCCTACTGGAAGTCACAGGTTCAGACCTCAGCTCTCTTTTCAAGTATATTGCAAGTATGCTGTACAACACATTATTTAAATAACCTAACCTTCTAATTATCTCGGCTGCGTTCTCTGTGGATTGCTGGATACGTCAACATCAAAAGGTGTTATTTTAATGGGAAGTGTTGTGCTGTACTCGTACAAGTAATAATAAAAGACAGAACTGTGCTTTAAAGCACAGGAATGTTTAACACAATAAACCAACGGATAAACCAAATAAATCTACCTAGGACAACAATGGCTTTCATCCCTGAGGTGTCTGGTTGAGTTGTACAGACTGTCCTGCCTTTCACAATCCAGAGTGACCTACAGGTGGTCCACATGTTCACTTTTTACAGTGCACACACTGTTGGGTGCTGTTGGCTGTCAATGGCTTGCTGGTGCCATTTGTTGACAGTTTAATGAGCGGGACATATTATGGACCGTCAACACAGCACTTTTAAACATTAAATCCACACATCATTATGTTGGGTGCAGTGTTCTTCTGGACTCAAATGACTGAATCTCATTACAGCACCAACAGAGCAACTGTCTATAGCTTGCCTTGAAGCTGCTCTGTAGGAGCTTTACCACAAAAACAAAATGAATAGAATGGAACAGACTGAATAGTAAAATAAAACAGAACAGAATACAGCAACAAAAGACAATAGGACAGAACAAAGCAGAACAGACACAATAAAACTGAGATTATAACTCACACAATATAGAACTGAGAGAACAAATCACAAAAGAGCAGAAACAGAATAGAACAGAATACAACAGAACAAAGCAAAAAAGACCAGAAAACATCAAAACAGAAAATAAACAGAGCAAAACAGAGCAGAATAAAGAGAGGAATAGAATAGAATAGAATAGAAATTTGTAAAAACAGAACAAAAGATCACAACAGAATTGAACATAACTGAACAGAACAAAATAGACAGAATAGGAACAGAAAAGAGCAGAACAGAGTGCAATGGAACAACAACAACAAGAAACACAACAAAATAGAGTACAACAAAAAAACAATAAAACAGGACATAGGCCTACAAAAATTGAATAGAATACAATGGAATATAGCAGAAAACAGAACACAACAGAGAAAAAAAAGAATAAACAGAATACAACAGAACAGAGAACAACAACACAACTTCATACAATAGAACAGAACAGGAAAGAATTAAATCTTTCACAAATGATCTTCCTTCAAAGATGAAGCTACCACAGATATGGACCACATGCCTAATGATCAGAGACATTTATTTGTTAATTTGGCCTGGACCAAGAATAAACAAATCCTTCAGCTTCAAGTATAACAGAAACCCCTCAAACACATAAACAAAGCCCTTATTTGTGTAATGATGGAATATTTTTGAGATTATGTATCATTTCGCTTGAACGCTGCCTCATATGAAAGATTCTCAAGAGTACATCGCTGTCAGTCAATCAGCTGGCAGCAGGATCTAACCTGATCTCACAACACTTGTCAATCAGCTCTCAATGAGAAAATCAGATCTCTGCAGGAACTCTCCCACATTGTGTTAACAACAGCTGGTCAGGGTTCACTCAGCATCTTGCTAATGAGCCACACAGATACATTTATTTCCCTTGTATGGAGTTTTGTTTGGATTTGTATCTTTTTACAAGACTAACATAAAGCAGAATGCTCTTCTTTGTTCTATGGTGTCTGGGAATTCAATTGCCTGATGTTTACTTACACTGTAGGTTTTTTGTTGTGTAACCTATTGCGCAACCTGGATTTTCTCCAAATGGGATTTCTGTTGATTCAATTACGCAAACAAGCAAGATACATCCTTTTGTGAAGAGTACAAATTATCCATGGAATCTGCTTACCATTAAAAATAAATGTTAAAAATAATTACATTAAAGGAATAGTTTGTCCACAAATTAAAATCTGCTCACCCTCAGGCCATCCAAGATGCAGATGAGTTTGTTTTTTCATCAAAACAGATTTGGAGAAATTTAGCAGTTTTACCCAGGGGCGGTTCTAGGATTTCATCTTTAGGGGAGCTTAGCCCTCAGAGAGACCATTAGATACAACGATACAAATTACCTAAATAAACAGTATTTTACTGTGCTTATGAAAACTATTACTGTATGAAGTAAATTGACACAATTATCTATTAAATTTAGGCCTGCAGAACTTACTTAGTTAAGAGCAGTGAGTGATTCTCATGTTTTTCTTTTTTTGTTTGATTAACATTATTAGCCTAATATAAGAAATGCATGGATCCGTTATACTGACACACATCCAATATTTTTTTAACTGTTTATGTTTAAGATGTAACCGACTTTGTTTACTTGGATACTAGTCAAGACAGCCATTGTGACATAATATTGTGTGTATTTGTTATTTGCTCGAGAAGATGCGAAAGTGAATTACCCGATCTCGTGAAAGTGCGTTTCAATGGCACGATTTTCTGTTTCTATTTGGTGTGTTATTTATACGCAAAAACTGACTTTGGCGTGCATATGAGACGCAATGTTAGGTTTAGGGGTGTGGGGAAGGTGCGTATCATAAGCACACTAAAATCGTGCCATTGAAATGCATTTTCATGAGACCAGGCTGCGATTCTGTACTGGCGTGCTGTCCGTGCAGTGCCTCTCAGAGTGTGCGTGCTTGACAGTAATGATCTATCACAGCGTGCGAGTACCACATTGAGATCGATAAACGGGTGAGAATGATAAACTTTTTTGAGGAAGCAGCACTGGCCTGATTGTTCAGATAGCTGATTATAGTTTTAGGGGGGCTGAGATGACAAATAGGGGGGCTGAAGCCCACCTAAAAAGGGTCTAGAACCACCATTGGTTTTACCAATGGATCCTCTGCAGTGAATGGATGCTGTCAAAATGAGAGTCCAAACAACTGATAAAAACATCACAATAATCACTATAATTAACACGACTCCAGGTAATCAGTTAACATCTTGTGAAGCAGAAAAATGTGTTTGTAAGAATCCATCATTAAGGGATTTTAATATAAACTGTTGCTTCTGGTCAAAATATGATTCATAACAGGGCTTCCTCCAGTGAAAAAGTTCATCCCCTATTGTCTTCTCACATCAAAGCCCAACAACATATTTGTTTATAACTCTTGTGAACTGTTTTTGCTTGTAAACTGTGTTTGATCTGTGCATATTTCTCTTCTGATTCAGACAAGACAATTTTTCCATTGGAGAAAGCAATATTATTGTAAAAGACTATTTTAGCCAAACAATGGTTTAATGTTAAAACCATCCTAATGACAGATGTATTACCAAGATACAATTTTTTTTTTACTTCACAAGATGTTAATTGATGGACTGGAGTCATGTGGATTACTTGTGGATTTTTGTGATGTTTTAATCAGCTGTTTGGACTCTCATTCTAACGGCAGCCATTCGCTGCAGAGGATCCATTGGTGAGCAATCTCTCCAAATCTGAAGAAACAAACTCATATTCATCTTTGATGGCCTGAAACTGAAATACAAAAGCACCAATGATATTCAAAAGTTACCATTCATCACTCTACCTGGACACAAATGCAGAGAAATCTTTGAATTCAACACCATCCACAACAATATTGAGCTCTGTAACTCTCCTGAACAGTGCATCATCCCCCTGTAATAAAACACTGAGAGTTAGACAAGATCATAAATAATCTTATTAAATAGTCTTAAACTATGATCTGAACTCATGCATTTATTACCTGTCATTAGACTGACGGTTTATGGGATTTCTTCTCTTCAGGAAAAATTGTTGTGAAGAATGGAGCACAAATCTGCTTTTAATTCTTAACATGCTTTGTGTAATGTTTCAAATTTATTCTCAAATATTCTCATTGTAAAGATTTTCACTTTTACTCTGACTCAACTTCAAACACAAATAAAACCTTCATTATCAGAGTCACACTGATTTCCCCAGAGGTTACCAGTTTAAAAGAACTCACACTTTTTAAGAGTGCCATCAGTCACCAACCAACAATTCTGTTCTGAATGATTTAATGTGACTCTGTAAATATTTGTGCTAAGGAGGGCCCTCAAGGAGGTGGATTTATGCTGGTCATGAAAATTTTAGAGAAACAAGAAGAACTATAAATGCAGAGTCTAATCCACTAAAGAGACGTTTTAAGACTAGCACACAAATCTCAGATGCTGAAGGGAATTGTCATGGTTAAAATAGAAACATGCTGCCCTCTAGTGTTGCGTATAAGAATAATCATCACAGTCTTCATCACCTAGGACTGTATGGAGTTTGAACGATTGTTGGTGATATGTGAGAATTTCAGCACTTAACCACATTTCTTAAGAAAAATTGAATGCTGCTTTTTAATACAAAACATGTCATGCTGATCACTTACCTTTCTCCTCAACATGCCACATGATTTGAGGCATTATACAGACTATACAGGGTTCAGGATTTAAACAAACCCCTGAACATATTAATGAGAAATCATAGCAAGCACTACTGATAATTACAAAATAAAATAGTAATAAAAAAATAGTAATTGATTTACAGCATCTTAATATGAACTTGTAACTTGTATGTTTTAAGGGCATGGCCTATTTGCAACAAACCCTGGATATGTATTTGTGAGAATCAAATCCATCATTAGGGCATTTTAACTATAAACTGCTGCTTTTGCCGAAAAAAGGACTCCATAATCCATAATTTCACTTCTTCCAGGGAAAACGTCCATGGGCACATTTCTCTCCTGATTCAACAGAGACGTCTTTTTCACTGGAGGAAGCAATATTAAAGGGTTAGTTCACTCCAAAATGAAAATTCTGTCATTAATTACTCACCCTCATGTCGTTTCAAACCCGTAAGACCTTCGTTCATCTTCGGAACACAAATTAAGATATTTTTGATGAGATCGGAGAGCCGTCTGACCCTCCATAGACAGCAGCGCAACTGAAATGTTCCCAGGTCCAGAAACGTAGTAAGGACAACGGTAAAACAGTCCATGTGACATCAGTGGCTCAAACTTCAGTTTTGCGACGCAACGAGAATACTTTTTTTTTTTTTAAAGAAAACAAAAATAACAATTTACTCAACAACTCTTCGAGTTACGTCTTCCGCCATTTTAGAGAGTATCACAATGCATACATGCACTTTCCCCTAAGCGTAAACAACACTTATTAAGCAGATTACGTTCATACACGCGCTTTCCCCCCGACCGTAAACAACGCTGATTACGTCAAATACGTTCTTGGGTACTCTCCTTTAAGGATAGAGAACTAGTATTTCGCTGGAACCAACAAGCTTAATGATGGATTTGTTTCTTACAAACACACGGCTTTTGCTTCACAAGTTATTAACTGACGGACTGGAGTGGTGGATTACTTGTGGATTATTGTGATGTTTGGACTCTCATTCTGACTAGAGATCGACCGATATATCGATTTACCGATATTTTTCCCGATATTTAAGCATTTTACCATAATCGGATATCGGTTTTGTAATATCGGATTCACCGATAAATGCCTCCATCTTGTAAGGGCAGGAGAATTGGTACAGAATCGCCATTGCAACGCGTCTGAGGGGAGACGAGATAACAACGGCATGCACAAGTACTTGATTTGCTGTAGTTAGTAAACTTTATTTAACATAACAGCCATTAATGCACAAATTAGATGCATTACATAAATGCCTGTTATGTAGTTTATGCAGCTTGGCTCTAAGAAATAGAGAGCAACTCATATTTTACAAATAATCCAAGTCCTGTCCCAATAAAGACGTAACTTTGCCTGAATTAAATAATACGCAGCCATGAATGAGCACATGTTGTAAATAAAAGCGCTGAATTGAATTCCTCTCTCTGTTGTCTATGCTCATCGTTAGTCTCGCGTGAAGTCGGAGTCACGAGGCTAAAGGCCCGGTAAGTTTCACTTTCCGCGTTCTCTGTCCCGTCCGCGCACAGCCGCGGGCCCTGCTTTCAAAGTATACTGCCATGATGAGTGCGGACGGACGAGCTCGACACACTTAAATCCTCGCCAAGTCCTCTCCCAATAAGGACGAATTTGCATGAGTTAAACAATACAGCCAAGAATGAGCGCATGTTGGAAATAAAACGCGCTGAATTAAATTCTCTCTCTGTTGTATATTTGCTCATCATTAGTCTCGTGAAGCCGTCTACATTGCTGTTCACTCAGCGGATTGATGCTCAGGAAATGCTCCAGCACGGCCTCCGCATGTAACTTTTAACAAGATTCACTTGTTTAAAACACCTTTAAATTGTAGCAGCATTTACTATATAACCATTATTTCGCTAATAAACATCTAAAAATACAACTTTATGGAAATGAATTATTTATTATCTCCGCGAGCGACCGCAGTTTGAGTTCTTTGTAAATGCATAGATAAACTGCGCTGTCAGCAGGCATTTCATAATCTAGAGGGACAAAAACATTAATAATTCTGATATAACACTCCAGTTAAAAAATGCAATAAAATACTTTGTATTTATTTTAAAAAAAGTTAGTAAAAGTTTATATTCCAATATTCCAGAGAATATTATTCAGTGAATTAACATTATCCAGTGAATTATTGACTCCATTAAACAGCTTAAAAACCTACTAAAACTGTAGTTTAAAACGAAGATGATATGACTCCTGTCTTATTTATTTTCTCCATTTGAAAACATTAGACATTCTACATTTATTTTGCTTATTGTTAATATTAGTGTTATTGCTGCTGATGCTTTTTATAAATAAAATGTATTTGTTTATTGTTGTAATATGAAGAGTAAATTTAACATGAAAGACTGCAAATTTTCGACACTTAAAAAAAAAAGATGACTGAAAAGAGGAAAAACCAAAGTGAAGTACTTTATAACAGTAAATAAATATCGGTTCTGCATATCGGTTATCGGGCACATAAACATGCAAATAATTGGTATCGGTATCGGTTCTAAAAAATCAATATCGGTCGATCACTAATTCTGACGGCACCCATTCACTGCAGAGGATCTTTTGGTGAGGCAAGTGATGTAATGCTACATTTCTCTAATCTGCTCTGATGAAGAAACAAACTCATCTACATCTTGATCGGCCTGAAGGTGAGTATATTTTCAGCAAATTTTCATTTTTGGGTGAAATATTCCTAAGAAAAACCCCAAAACGTATAAAACAAATTATTACTAAGGGTTTTCTTAACTTAACAGGTTTGTTGCAACCAGCTGCAGGGCAGTGAATATCTTAAACCCTAAAGCACACAATCTATATACACTAATCTGGAAGGAAGAATATTGCAAATACCCTGCTTTGCAAAGAGGTATCCAATTTGCATGCATTTTGAAAGAGTATGTTAATTTTAATAAATAATACTTGTGTTAATACTATTAAGTGCATGCATAAATATTTAGTGGCTTCTTTGTACCTGAATCTCAGTCACTGCAAATTCAACCTGGAACAAAAGTACACTGCAGTGACCTGCAAGTCTGAGCTGCTGTACAAGTTTTCTTTCACCTGAAAAGAACAACAGAAGTTAATAACCCTTATGTACAACCCAAATCATTTCACATATATTTTTAATATAAGTCAGGGGTGCAAACTCGTCAGGGGTGAAAAAGGTGACAAACTAAACTACTAATCCTCCCCCCCCCAGCACATTTCACACACAATGGCAAGTCAAACTGCTCTATAGGGAGAAAATGTTACACACTGCAAACAAACAGCGCTTTTCATTTTTGTCTTGTTTCCAGTCCAAATATCTAATAATTCTTAAATTAAATCTTTTTTTTTTTTTTTCAGAAAAAAATAAGTCAAAATAATCTTGTTTTCAGTTTGAAATTAGATTATTTTGCTTACCCCATTGGAAGATTATTTTGCTTGTTTTAAGGAAAAACTCACTTAATTTTGACTTTTTCCTGAAAACAAGACAATAATTTTTACTTGTCTAGAAAATGCTTCTTGATTTAAGAATTTTTAGATATTTGGACTAGAAACAAGACAAAAACTCTAAGTAGGAAAGCATTTTTTGCAGTGCACCATTCAAGGATAAACACCTTTATATGATTAAAAGATGTTTGAGAGACAACTACGGTCTACAATCGACAAGGATTGTTGTTAAGATGTTACATGAACTTAGTCAGGGCAAATAAACCACTGTAAAACTTCATTTCAGCACTCGAATTGTTGAAGCAGCTGACGGGCTAAAAACGCGAGGTGTTTCTCCGTCTTGAAACAGGCTGTTACAGGCTGATGCTTAGCACTGCCTCCACTTCAGCTGAGTGATACTAATATTGTACATTAAACGCTATGCTTTACTTGTAGGCCGAACAGTTCTCAAATCGACTTCATGTCAGAGTAATAGCTTACTGATATGTGAGACAAATGTTAAGGTCGAGACTGAGGAGCATTTTGCAAAGGGTAGCGAACTAATGTAGCGATAACGTAACTTACAATCTTCATAGCTATCGCAACAGCAGCCTCACGCAAAACAAAACAAAAAAACAGCAGCCTCGCGGTAATCATCATTTAAACTGGAACACAATAATTTACAGCAGAATGCATTCCGTCCTGCTCTACAGCGAACTTAATTTAACTAAACAGGCTAATCGAAAATTTTAAAAAAATAATAAGTTGCTTGCCATTAGCTTGTTCCTTCACATTTTACGAAGCCTCTGGAAATATGGACAGTTGCCTGCAGCGTCTAAAAGTTAGGCTTCAGAGTGAGATTGGTTGGATGAGGGAAAGAACAATAAGGTAAGCCAATCAGAAGCAGAGTAGGGCGGGTCCATTCCTTTGCCAACAGGGGGAAAAACGCTACAGGTGACGTGACACAGATGACTCGCAGATACGACGATACCCCCCCAAATAATTTTTTTAACGGATCTACACGATTCACGTGAATGACCTATTTCAAGGTGAAAACGGCGAATTTCGCCGAAAGGTGACAAGTTTGCACCCCTGATAAGTATTTCATTTTTAAGAGCACATTTCAAAAGACTCACTTTTGTGCAAAGTCTTCAAAAAACACTCATTTAGAGCGATCCCGTTGATTTCTGTCTGTCGTCTGAGGTCTTTTTCCAGCTCTCTGACTTCTGTGATCAGCTTTGAAAGAGTGTGTTTTTGTCTTCCTCCTCTTTCCTCACAGACTGACTTTCTGAAAGAAAAATGTAATTCATTTTGTCCAGTCTTCAAGTGAACCATTTTCATTGTGAATATGCCTAAAGATTTCACATCACAGAAAGACTTTTTTTTGTTTGTTTGTTTTTAGCTTTTGTCCAGTTTATGCTGCCATATGACACCAAATAAAATCCATTGAAAGGTAGTCCATACTAACAGTTCCCGCTGTAGTCGATCTCCATGCTCTATGAAAATGGACCGTAAAGTCTCCTCCTGTTCAGCCTCCAGCATTTCAATTTCCTGCTGGAGCATCTGGATCTCTTCCTCATATTTCTGCTCCATTATCTTCCTCAATCTACTAAGAAACAGTTTATGAAAAAATACATATAGAGAGAGAGAGAGAGAGAGATAAAGATAAAGAGATACATAAAATAACTTCATAATTTACATTATATACACAAACCTAAATAACAATATTTGCATACCAGTATTGTTTCAATATGATGCAAAGGTTCTAATTAATCAGCTCAAGTCAAAAACCTTAACTTTTTAACTTATCTAACCGATATATAACATTATAAAACATTTCGACACAACATACAAAAATTAATTTCACTGCACACATCTGTCATTACACTCTGTAGGAGACAGTTCATATCAAAACGCTTCTATAAATTGTCACACACCGACAGATTATTATACAGCTGTCCATATACTAATTGTAAACCTTTATATTCCTTTATAAACGAAATTTTGAGTGTAAATCAGATGACAGGACCTCGATTTGACATATCAAACCCATCAATCAGAAGAGATTTCACTGAGGTAAAAAATCAAAAAATGTAATATAAATGATTTTTTTAATTTCTTGTATACATTTAATAATTTATGTAGAACTTACATCAAGCTTAAAATCCAATGTTTAAATGAATAAACTTACTTTATTCTTCTTCTGAAGGTAAACACTGCGACTTCACAACTCTGACTGATTCAACCAAATCCCGCGTCAACACGGAACATACCAAATGAGAACTGAAGGGGTGAACCATATCCAAAACACCCTAAAACATAAGAATGCTCATCTAAACAGCATTATTATAAGTTAAGTTGTTATAAACCTATTCATTGCTGCGTATAATTATTATTGCGTATTTGAGAAATTGAAAATTTGTCTAATATCGCTCTTCTGTATTCGGTGAGTATGTTTTGTAGATGGAACTTTCCATAAAGTTGCGTTACATTCGCAAACGGAACCAAAAACAGATTCATGGTGTCCCAGCGGAACAGTTACAGTGTAACATAAGTATGTACATATGAATCTTTGGCATGTTCGTAAGTCTGTTTTGAGTGTATGATAATACTTTTATTCAGCCTTATGGAATATTTTAGGAACTGTTTAACGAAGATGTGTTAGAGTATGACTTTGAGAAATTAGGATCATACAGTATGTACTTCTGTAATAACATATGTCCATGTGTCTCATGTTTTTAAACATATTTACATTTTTGCAATGCAGTTAAAATTTTCTCATTTTAATGAAAGAATTAGAGCTTACATTGGCATACAAGGCAAGTAATGATAGTAATATGTACAGTTATACTGCATAACCCTTGTATAAGCTTTAGGAATTTATTATCTACAATTATATTACTTTTTTAAAAAATCATAATAATTTAATAGTTAAAATTATTGTAAAAATAAAAGTAATAGGGATCATAAGACCATTGGTGCCCCCTTGAGCAACAATCATTGTCTGCATATTTGAGATTTTTTTCCCCACAATAGTTATATAATGTTGAGTTAATCTTTGTCACTGTCAAGTGTCAGTGAGGTTCTGCAATGCTACTCATGTATTTTTTTTTGATGCCTGCCTATATGGGGACTTCTGTGTGTTCATTATGTGTGTATTGATGGTACACAGAAAGGGTTGGTTGCATGAAATCTGGCCATGACACGGTTGTACATCGGTGGTCTCGGCCACACAGTGTCTGAGAAGGACCTCAAAGACAGATTTGGAAAATTTGGGGATGTGTCAGATGTGGAAATCATTAGAAGGAAAGATGAGAATGGTAGGAATTCTGATGAAAACCAAAGAAAATCTGCCTGTTAAATTTAATTTTTAAATTTGATTTTAAATTAATATTTTTATTAGACGAACTGGGTACCCATTCAATATTTTTCACTTTTTCCGCGATATCTTTGTTATCTGTTTGCTGGAGCTTCTCTGAAAACATTTGGCTATATCAACATAAACATCACAGATGCTGAATACAAAAGATGTACGTAGTTATAAATCCTTCTTGCTTAAAAAATGTTTCTGTGTCATGCATTAAATCAATCTGTACATTTGCTTTTTTATATACAGGTGTAGGCATTTTAAATAAATCCACATGGAAAGGTGGAACCTTGCTTATTCAGTCGGCAAAAGAAAGCTTTCTACATAGGTAACACTTTCTTCAACCAATAAATATTGGTTAAACTGTTTGTTTATATATATATATATATATATATATATAACTGATTCTGTATGGCTTTTTTCAGACTTGCTGAGGAACAACAGCAACTGGTTGAAAAGGCCAAGACTCCAAAAATCATCCCTCAGGAGAAATTAGTGGACTCGTTTAAAGCGGCCGGCGTTGAGAATTTCCACATGAAAGCTGCCGTTCCAGGAACTGAAATTCCCGGCCATAAGGTCTGTGTGATATTCTTGTGCTAATAACATTTGTCCAGTTGTAAAATTGGCCCAGATGCTGATTAAATTTTGGTTTTGTGTTTATCCACTCTTCCAGAATTGGGTCGTGAGTAAATTTGGGAGGGTACTTCCTGTCGTGAAGCTGAAGTGTAAAGGAAAGAACAAGATATCCTTTTCCGTGTTACAAGATTTACTTAAAAACATTGACACAGATATTCAAGGAAAAGTGCCCTTTTGCTTGGAGGAACAAGATATTGAGATGTTTATCATCTAAAACCAGCAGCTGCATTTCCCAAACTTTTTTAGTTTTTAGTTTATTTTATCTGTCATCTTCACCCTTTCTTGTCTGCTGACATTGGCTTTTTGTAGTGCAGTGTCATCTTTTTAAAAATTTTATATCTGGGATCATTAATTTATTAAAACCAAAATCATCATACTTTCAAAGTAATTCACCATCTACCCTTAGCTCTTGAATACGTCTTTAAGTATGATCCCTCCAAACACTGCCACAACATCAAGAGACTGGAGGCTGTGGATGACGTCACATCAGTGTCCAAGCTGACGTGGGAGATTAAAGGTGGAGACGATGAAATCAGTAAGAAAAGGCGAGGAGAGTTTCCAAAGCAGAAACCGTGTCCCAAAAAAGCCAAAATAGACTTGAGTTTGTTTCTTAGTAATTTGGCTCAGAGAAATGGAATTAATGCGGCTGCCACTGGAAACAAAAACAAAATGGTGATCCAACAAAATGTACTCTCTGATGCAAAGACAGGAAAACAAAAATATGTTCGTGTTTTGGACAACGACACTGACTCTGAAGACGAAATCAGAATGTTGGTTGCTCAAGAACATTTGAGGAATCCTAAACAAACCACCACAGAAGATGACAACGACAACTTGGAGGTGGTGGGAGAGGATTTTGTAGTCAAGTCTAAAGTTTTCTGGGGTGGAGTGGAACAAGATGGCATGAAAATGTCCCTACTAACTTCATCAAAAGACGAATTCTACGATTCTCCGGACACCGATGAAATACTCACTCAGAGAAAGACCCAAAAAACACAAGTTGAATCTACAAAACAAGTCTTTATCTGAATCTGATGATGATGTTTGTGTAGATTCTGATTATGAAGCCATGATGGGGAACTGTTACCGTTTAGATCTTTCCCTCGCAGACTTGGAGCAGCTAGCCAAAAAAGCAGAGGTGATTTCAGATGATGAAACTGTAGAAGAAACCAAAGACGAACCCAAGACACCAAGTGCACCACCCAAAAGAACAGGCAATAATCCAGAAGATATTCTCACTTCTTTTCTTGGAGACAACACCCCTGAGAAAGAAAGTAAGAAGAAGAATCAGGTTAGTACTATATCTCTTCCTGCTTTCATTGGAACAAAGGATCTCTTTGGAGGTCCAGAGCCAAGCCTGAAAAGACTCAATGATTCAAGTCAACTGCAGTCTTCAAACCATCCATCTCAACAGAAATTATCCACTTTAAATCTACAAACAGCCTCAAAAAAACTTGAAAGTAAAGCGTCCATCTCGGAAGATGATTCTTCTAGTGAAGAATCAGAAAGCAGTGGTAATGAAGATGTCTTCACTTCTAAAACATCTTCAGTGTCACAATCGTTAAGAACCATCCCTGAAATCGAACTTAAGATTGTTAGCACTAATAACTCAAACACCCCAATCAAACTCAATCAGACAAAGACCTCCAGATCTTCCAGTAGTGACTCTTCTAGTAAAGAATCAGAAAGTAGCAAGGAAGACCATAATGAAGATAGTGCTGGAGTTTTTACTTCTAAAACATCTTCAGCGACACAATTTGTAAAAATAATTCCTAAAACTGAAATGAAAACTGTTAGCTCTAACAATTCAAAAACCCCAGTCAAACCCAAGCAGACAAAGTCCTCTAGATCCTCCAGTAGTGACTCTTCTAGTGAGGAATCAGGAACCAGTGAGGAAGAAGATGATGCTAAAGTCTCCATTTCTAAAACATCTTCAGCAACACAATCGGCAAAAACCCTCCCTGAAACCAAACTGAAAACTGTTAGCTCTAATAACTCAGTCAAACCCAAGCTGACTAAGACCTCCAGCTCCTCCAGTAGTGACTCTTCTAATGAAGAATCTGAAATCAGTGAGGAAGAAGATGATGCTAAAGTCTCCATTTCTAAAACATCTTCAGCAAGAACTATCCCAGAAACTGAAGTAAAACGTGTTAGCTCTAATAACTCAATCAAACCCAAGCAGACGAAGACCTCCGGATCCTCCAGTAGTGACTCCTCTAGTGAGGAATTGGAAACTACTGATGATGAGAAGTCTAAAACTCAGACAAAGGATTCTAAGCCTGCCAATTCAAAGAACGTTCAGGAGAAAGTTGTTTCACATCAAACAGTTCTTCACTCAACTGTCATAGATGCTCAGAAACAACAGCAGGACAACCAGAAACGTCTTGCTGCACTGGAGCAACGACAGAAAGAAGCTGAGCAGCAGAGGAAACTTATTCAAGGGGCTCTTTCTAATGTGGTGAGTAGAGCTAGTCCATAAAACTTTTAAGTGAGGATGCACAATGAAACAGTGCAATATTGGTTGTTGGCTGTTTTTAGAGATTTCTTTTAATTTAATAGTATTAGTTGTATCGTATGTTTTATTTTTCATGCTCATTTCTCCTACTTTTTGCATTTTAGATGATTTCTGTTATCATCTAATAGTTAATCTATTGTATTGTACATTATAATGCTGTGATGCTTAAATTCATGTGTAAAATTTAAAATGAGTGATTTTAAGTGTTTTATTCTTAATGTGTTCGGTATCAAATAGTATCAAATTTTAATACTGGCCATTTCTTATTTCATGTCATTTATTCAGAAATAAATTATAAAGAAAAACAAAAAAAATACTACACAGTACTAAGGCTTGCAAAAGCTTATTGAAAAATAAAAATGTTCGAGATTTTTGAGTCACATCATCATCATCAGGTTTACAAACATTAAGTTATGCAACTAAAACTTTGCAAATGATTTATGAATACATATTTTAGTTGTGTTTTGTAAACTTCAGTGTTGTACAGAATTTTTTTTTCAATGTTGAACTTTGTATTTTTTGTATGTTTTGATTATGTGAAGTTGATTTATTGTACATGAATTAATTCTAAAATGAATAGTGGCTTTTTTTAGTATCATTGCATCCTTGATTCAGAGTCATAATTCACTGATAACTGAATTTGTCTTCTATTGTTTTGAGTGTTTTAGTGTTACTTACTCTAACATGATGTTTTTCAGGATGTAACAAAAGCAAACACATTGTGTTTGATTCTGATGATGAAGAAGAGGATGAAACCACAAGCAGACCAGAAAAACAACCAACAAACTTGAAAAAAAGCCTTTTTGAGGATGATTCAGGATCTGATGAAGATCAACAAACATCCATGTTGAAAGAAAAGGCAAATATGGACCAAGATTGGAATTAGAAGTTTATTTTCTTGAACTCTTTGATTTGTTCTTCATGTTCTTTGTGTTTTCATCATAATTCCACAGAAGAACAACAAGCTGTTTGACAGTGAAGATGAGGACGATGGTGCTGAGGACGATCGTTTCCAGATCAAGCCCCAGTTTGAGGGCAAAGCTGGCCAGAAGGTTTGGAGTGAGAATCTTGTATCAGGATGGAGAGATTCAGACTTTGTTTGATTTCTCATTCACCTGTCTTCATCTTTATTTCAGCTCATGGAGATGCAGGCCAGATTCAAAGCCGATTCAAGATTCCAGGTCGATTCTAGATTTCTGGAAAGCGAAGATGAGTCTGAAGGAGGCCTTCAGAGGAAGTGTCTAAAATGACAGTACCCATATGTACAAGTCATTGGTGTTTGGTGATGAGTTTTTGGCTCAAGGTCTGCATTTACAGTCACACCAGAGGTGTTCAACTGGGATTAGGACTGGGTTTTATGCAGACCAATCAAGTTCTTCCACACTGACTGAATCAATCATTTTCTTTTCAACCTTGCCTTATACACAGAGGCATTGTCATGTTAGAATAGAAAAGGGTCCTGTCCAAACTGCTGCTATAATATTAGAAGCACACAATTTCCTAGAATATCATTATATTCTTTAACATTAAGATTTGTACTCATGGAAATTACTAAAGTAGTCAAACCTGTTCATTAGAAGGGGGCGACACAATACTTTTGGCAATATAGTGTATCTATATACCAACAAAATGTTGTAATTCTGGTTTGGATTACTTTTTGATTAAAGCTTAATTTATATTTTCTGCAGGGAACCGACAACATCAAAAAAGACCTTTTTCTTTTTCAATCAAGATGATGAGAGGTTAAAAGGTGAGATGTAAACCATTCATCTTGACAAATTAAAACATTCGTGATCAATTAAAAATAATCAATAACAACAGCATATTTAAATGATTACTCAAGCCTGTGTGTGTATGAGGTTAAATTCAAATGGATTTTTAGGATGTGCTTTCAAACACTGTGTATGAATCTCTTTTCTTCAGAGGGGCAGGGAATGTTTTGTAGAAGTGTAAGACTACAAGACCAGAGGGAAGCCTGGGAACAGAAGAGGACATCACTCAGAGAGGTACAACAGATCTCAAACTTGGAAAAATGAATAATGTTAATTTCACTTCAGTTCTTATGGAAAAATTAATAATGAAACTCATTATTTCACATCAACCAAAGCTAAAAGTTTCATTATCCCACCAACACTAAAATATAATGCGTAAATGCACAAGTATATGAAATGTAAATGCATTAATATTATATGTGTTTTAAAATACAAAATTTTATGCTCTGTTCCTTTGCTTGAAACATATTGTGGATTCCTAGTTTAAGATATTTCAAAATGGTCGTGACATTTGAAAGTCCTGTAATTTGGTTTGCATTTTTATGACATGAATTACAGCTGTTTCTCCCCCCAACAGGAGTGTCGCAAGAAACACAGAGATGCCAAAAGACACCAGAGGCCTTCGCTGAAGACCTAAAAAATTTCAAATTTCAGAGACATTTTTGCCTATTCTGTTTAATAGATGTAATTTATTATTCAAAATAACAGTATCTAATGCATATTCTCTTTTTATGATTAAAATGATTTGAGAGAATAAATGTCGGTTTGTACCACTAGAGGGTGGTGTGATAACACTTTCATGATTATTACAGCTGGCTTCAGTGTTTGTTTTCATTCCCCACTCACTTTCTCCAAACCACAGGATCAGCCCACAAAGTTGTTTTCTAGAAAACCGACTTTTTACATGTTTGCACGTGCCACAATAAAGATCGTTTAGTACGTATGTTCTGCGCAGAAGATCATGCAAATATTACATTATGCAAATGCAAACGTTTTTTGTTATTTTTTGTGACTCTTGCATCTAGTCGCTTAGAAAAGACTGCACAGTGTCGACAGCTATGAAGACACTTTACATTTGGGGGAAAAAAATGCATTTGTATGTGCGAACATGATTGAGAAAACTCTTCAGCCTTGTCCTAGTTACCATTTTGGCTAATGATAGTGATATTTGACCCTTAGTGTTTATTCTTACCCTTATCTGCAGACTCAAGCAGTTTCCGCCAACTAGTGCAAAAGGGTAACTGAAATCTTTACTATTACTTTACTCTTGTGCAAACTTCCAAAAAATGCTTGAAGATTTCAGGTTATTCGTAAAGGTTTTGATAAGACATTTTTGTCATTTTGACTCATGTTTTCACATAGAAATATATGTGTCTAATATATGAAATATATATGTGACCCTGGACCACAAAATCAGTCTTAAGTCGCTGGGGTATATTTGTAGCAATAGCCAAAAATACATTGTGTGGGTCAAAATTATCGATTTTTCTTTTATGCCAAAATCATTAGGATATGAAGTAAAGATCATGTTCCATGAAGATATTTTGTAAATTTCCTACCGTAAATATATCAAAACTTCATTTTTGATTAGTAATATGCATTGCTAAGAGCTTCATCTGGACAACTTTAAAGGCGATTTTCTCAATATTGATTTTTTTTGCACCATCAGATTCCAGATTTTCAAATAGTTGTGTCTCGGCCAAATACTGTCCTATCCCAACAAACCATACATCAATTGAAAGCTTATTTATTCAGCTTTCAGATGATGTATAAATCTCAATTTTGAAAAATTGACACTTAAGACTGGTTTTGTGGTCCAGGGTCATATATCTTATATTTTAAGAATTTAGGTTCAAATCTGCATGTGTAAATGTCAAAAAATATATATAGCTTATATATTTTAGGTATTGTGACTGTAATCACTTTTTTGATATATTGTAGTTTTGGATAAATTGTAGCATGTCTCACTTAAATCGCAATTTCGATTAGACTGTGAATTTTTTTTAAGTCACACAAGCTCAGGCAAGTTGGCAGTAAACGTGTTTAACGTCAGCCTGTGCAAAGGCCAAGAATGAAACGTGCACTCACTCAAGGAGCAAAAAATCTTGCACTGTTATTTTCGTCTACTGATGAAACCCTTAATAAATCAACAGGAACCATTTGGCTCTGCCCAGCTTGCGTATATTGCATCTGTATATGTGCGTGTGTATGTGTTTTCAAGAATATCGTTGTACCATTGACTTGGGTTTGATTGACGTGGTTTTGATCACTATAGGCAAAACAGCACGTATGTGGGTCTGAACTATGGTCATGAACACTGTGTTCAGCACATAAACAGGACGCTGTGGTTTCCGATTTCACTGTGACATCACAGCTGGTGTCTATAGCTCGTGAAGGAACGAAGCAGCTGTTCTGCAGTGACATAAGTCCCCCAAAACTGCCATTTTGTGTTACCAAGTCCTGTTTTTGGCCATCAGCTTAGATTATTTTTATTGCTGGAACTTTCTAGATAAAGGGCTCTGTCATGAAGTTAAGAGGTTTTGAGTGATTTTTAGCATGTTGCTAAAGCTGGGATGTTAAATGTTGTACGTAGCATGTCGCTAGTGGGTTTTAATAGAGCCCACATAAAAGTGTAATATTCTGGTTTCTAAAAATTGCTCAAGTTCATCCTTCAGTTTGTGGCAGTTTTTACCCACTTTGCTAAAAACACAAGTGTAATCACTAATAACTCACCTCTCCTCAACAAAACACGTGATTTGAGGAATAACTGATGTTTCTAGCACAAAGTACAATATTCTTGAGTTGCTACATGATTCTGTGGAGATTCAGAAATTTTATGTTTTATTATCAGCATTGGTTTCTTCATCTGTTAAAGCACCTGTAGTAGATGTTTTTTTAAAGAGCTAGCAAACAGTCCTTTGTTTAAATTAAAAATGGTTATGTAAAACCCATTTTGGTTCTACTTAAAGCCTTTATTTTCAAAAGCCGATCTCACATTTAGGCTTTGTGAGGCTAACTGTAATGCTAATGTTTGAATGGGGGATGGTAAGCCAAAAACAGTTCTTCATTCTCCATTTTAACATGAACTGAGCACAGTCTCCTAAATTTTAAAGTCTCTTTCTTGTTTTTTCACCACATAACTTATGTTAGAAAAGATTAGAAAGCTGTTTACAGATATGAATGAACGCTGGTCGTTTTTATGACAAAGGGAGGCTAATTTCTGAGCGGGGAGGAACCAGAATGCGTGCTGGTTTTAAATATTTACATTTTACTTCATAAATTCCTCTCATAGTGCAAATAACTTCCACAGATACCTGTTATTAATGCGTTAGCCAGCTCAAAAAGGCAGTGTCACGTGACTAGCCTGCGTCCGACTAGAATAACAGCCCTTCCCCCAAATGACACACAGACACACTGTGCCTGCAAGTGTAAACTGAGAGGTTTTACACACATATTGAGCTGCTTTGGACTGCACATCTTATATAAATACATAAATTGTGCAAATTCTTACACCAAAATATTAGCTTTAGCATTGCTGGAATGAATTGACTGATGTACAGCTGCAGTCTGTAGCAACAGATGCTATTGCACAAGACTTTGCAATGATCTGTCATGCATTTACTCATGAAAAAACTCTCAAAATTCAGTACTTTTCCATACTTAAAGATCTTGTTTGTTTTTCACCCCAAACACTCCTCCCTCTTTTCCTCAAATCCCGCCCTGTCCTGCCCCCCAACTTCTCAAAGAGGACTTGTTTGGATCCATAACTATTACTGTTCACATCCAAGCATAGGGCTCAGATAACAGCAGCGTCTTCCACGATAGGATAACGCTAATGTGAGGGCCTGTCATCAACGGCCATTTTAAAGGCTTCCTGATCTCTGATTGGCTGTTGCTTTGGCTAATCAGGTTAGTGTGTGACAGCAGGAATGTCTGTTTTTGCACTGAGAGAAATCAAAATACCTCTCTTCCAACCCTCCTTAGTTTTACACATACACAAAAATGAGCTATGGCACAAAATATAAAAAAGAAGGAAAGGGGACGGTGTCGACTGGCACTAAAATTAGCAGCGTTTCAATATGCTTGTTGCAACAGGCTGAGGTTTATTTACTCAAAGGCTTATAGTTAGTTAAGGGGTGTGTCGCTGTGCGGGTGGATCTTGTTGCACTGTAACAGTTAGAAAAGCTGCAAATGTCTTCATTTCAAGCTTCAGTCTTTGGTTTTGTGTGTATTTGTAGTGTAGTTCTCAATGTAAAAGCTTATACTTGAAAGACAAGAGGATGATTTTGAAAAAGTTGTACTGAACTTTTGTGTTAAAGTTAGAAAAACTGCAAACAGTGTGGTCCAGAAGTCTGAGACCACTAGTAAAAATTCTTCTAGTTTGCATTGTTTTCGTGATAAATCATATTTTAACCACAGCATTTCAGTAAAAACTGAATTGAGTTCGAATTAAATTAGTTTCTTTGTATTTTTCTGTCATATTTTACTCTTTACCTTGTTTCCAAATTAACTTATTTTATTTTAAAAGCTGTGTATTAGTGATAACTGTGAATCTAGTAAAAATACCCAAACCTTTTACTACAAAAGGTGAAAAAATTAAGGGCTGTGAGATTTAATTGAGGTTTTTTTAATTAAATCGCAAATTCTCTACATTTTAATGCAAAAAAAAGATGATTTAGCAAGATAATCCATGCATGTGCATTTTTGAGATTTTACTGTAAACTTTTTTCAAGCTTATTACTTTACAGTTTCACTGTAAACTTTACAACCCATTTGCTTGTGAACATTTAAAAGCATTTAAATGCTAATTTATTGTGCAAACATCATAACCGTACTCTTTTGACTGACTTTAAATAATTGTGATGATCGTAATAAAGCATCTGTTTCCTGTGGAAGAAATTACAGATGAGTCATTTCGAAAACGCCTTAAATATCCAGGGACCACCTAAAATAATACAGACACTGGCCAGTTAGTTAAACCATTTACATTAGCGAGCGGTAATGCACTGAAATGTACGTCAATTTACTTTATACATGCAAAGAAAATGCACTGCAGCAAGGATTTAACTATGTTTTGCCCATGTAAAAGCTGCTTTCTCAAAACTGTAGGGTGTTGTGGTAAGTTACCAGTATTGCTATATGCAGTCGCTAAGCTGTTCTGAGGGTTTTTAGCATGTTGCTGCATGGTTTCATGTGGTTTTTAGCTCTGTAGATGTGGCTCAGGTCAAATCAAACTAAATATGAGAACCAGTAACAGTGATGCTTCCCTTAACACTGCCTAGGAAAACACCTAGAAATTTTAAGGATTCACCTAATAGAACCATTCATGCCGTCAGATTGTCTTCTTGGAATCAAAGTGGTTCATTTATAGAAGTGAGAATCACATCCATAAAATTACGTCAGCCATAAATGCAGCTGGGTACAAAGTCACGGAGGGGGAATCCAAAATGGCAGCATTGACACAACAGTGGTTTTGTTACATAACAGTATACAGAACTATTAAAAATTGGTTTGTCTGTCTGATTAAAAATTACAGAAAATTGTTTTTTGGAAAATAAAATAAAATAAAATTTAAAAAGATATGAAAACCTTAAACATAAAACATAAAAACTAGAAATGTTGCCTTGTTGTCTTCAATTTAAGTTTAAATTGAAGCACTAAAATTACTAAAACTGGAATAAAAATGAATTAAACTATGTAAATATACTATATAGCTATATAAACTATAAGTAAATAACTATATAAAACAGCTTCAGGAAAACAGTCCTGTTGTAATGCATTAAGGCTACATCCTTTGATATCTATGTTTTATTTAAAGTCATCTAAAAAGTTTTTTTTTTCGGTCTTCATCATTACTTTCGAATCTAATAAGAAGATATTTAAGAGGGGATGCCCAAAGGTCAATAATTTCTTCCTCTTTGACAATAAAAAAAATAATTTTACTTTCAAAAGCTGGTGCATTTTTGCCAAAAACAGTCCCGTTGATCAAACACCAGCATTCAAACCACTCCAGGCTGACAGAGACAGATCATCAGCATGAAACGGGGCCGTTTCTGTCGCATCATTTGCTCAATATTGGGTGTAGGAGGCACTTTATTGTTAGAGACGTCTGTGAAGGAGAGGAGAGGATATAGAGGGAAAGGGAGGGGGTGTAAAACATGAAGCGCATCCTTTGGGCCTGTTAGGAGATTAAGCTACGTGCGAGAGGAAGGGAGCGATCCAGTGGGAGGGAGAGAGTCGATTGGGATTGAGTGTTCTCTTATATCATTATCTCGCTGAATAATCCTGCTCACAGCGTCTTTGGCAGCGGGGGAAGGGAACGGACCCACATTCACAGCCTCTGGGTCGTGCCTTCACCTTAGCTGCTGTGTTTGCTCAATGCTGCTTTTGTTGCTATTTTAGAAAAATAGATCTTGTTTGCGCTGCGTGATAGTTGTTCAGCTAAAGTCATTCACATTTACATCTACGTTTATTTATTTGACAGACTTTTATGTGAAGTCATTGACAGTGCATTCAAGCTACGTTTTTAGCAGTTCATTTGCAGTTAGCATTAACTGTTGACAGGAAAATATTCTTAATATGCAAACAAGCAAAAGTCATTGATTTAAACAATAAGGTACATTTTTCCATGCTGAGAAAAAAAACAGCTAAAACTAGTCATGCTGGTTGAAGCTGGTCAAACCAGTGTTCAGCTGTTGGTCAGCTGCTCCCCCACCCTGACCAGTTAAGACCAGTCTGGCCAGCTAAAGAAGTGGTCAAAAGCCTTCTAAAACCAGCCTGCAAACCAGCTATGTCCAGGCTGGAGGACCAGCTAAAACCAGCCATCCAGCTTAGGCTGGTTTCACCTGTTTGTTTGTTTTTTTCCTTTTTTTTTCATGGGGGGTATGGTTAAGAATGTAGTTAGCAGCTCCTTTAGCTATAATAATTCTGTAATATCGCTAACTGCTAATGAACTGCTAAAAATGTATCTTGAACGGCCTGTGAGTCACTTTTGGTAAATGTGTCTGTCAAATACATAACTGTAAATGTCCATGACTTTAGCACAACAACTTCTATGCAGGGCAAAAAAAAATTTAAATAAAAAAAAAACTGCTACAAGCGTATGTGCGTCCCAAATCGTGTACTTTTGTACACTTGTTGCAAATGGTCCATCTCAAATTGCATACTTCTGCAGTATTTTATGCCATTTTGTAGAACAAATTAGTGGTTGACCGATATATCAGTTTTGCCGATTAATCGGCACCGATAGTTGATTGCTGGAACTATCAGTTATCGGCAAAAATCCATGCTGATAGTTTTCTGGTTTGCGTCCATTGCTGGAATGGCTGAGAAGGGTCCGCTGTCATTATACATTACGAAAGTGGGCTCTAGAGACGGAAATCACTGATAGCACGTGCTGTTTGTTTTGACACGTGACACTGCGTGCTGCACAGAGCCAGAAACTTCAAATGCGCATTTAAATGCCGCCGACAGAAAATCCTGCCACAGAACAGAGCGCCATTCACATAGTTTCCCATTAAATTACATGATATTTGTTCCAAATTGTTGTTAATGTACATAATGACTCCGCTGTATGCACTGTGCTTTTTTCAGCAAAACGTTTGTCTTTCTGTGGCTCTAATAAAGTCTGTATATGCTTCATATAGAGAGCTTTAATATAGGTCGTGCTTTCTCTTTCCGTTTGTTTTTTTTTTTAAACACCGAACTTCAAACTCATTTATGCCACATTGTTCATTCTTGAAATAATATGTGCATTTGGTGATTAAATAAACTGTTTTAGACCGCTGCTTGAATTGAACGCAACGTATCCGGTGTGTGCAGGGGCGCCGCTACGATTTCTGGGCCCCCTGGACAGCATATTCACTCGGGCCCCCACTTTCTGAGATCGCATTCCTGATAATCATCAAGTGTTCAAAAATAGAAGCAAATAAAGTGTGAGAGTAATTTTAATGCTATGGCCTTGTGTAGATATTTAAAGATGGTCATCTTTAAGCATGACTGATGAAATGAAATGGTAATACTTTACAATAAAAGTCCATTTGTATCATTAATGAAAGCTGTAGAAGCATTGTTCCTTGTTAGTATGTGTTCATTTCAACATTTACTATTACTAATAGGCTACATTTTTAAATTTTAAAGTTCCTTTTTTTAACATTAGTAAACTATGAAATAACTTTAATGATCAATATAATAATTAGTATTAATATTTTTATTCATTTACAAGTATGGTTCAGTACTGTTACTGCTTTTTTAAAAATAGTAAAGCACTTTTTTAGTTTTCGTTCAGTATCCATTTTCAAAACTATCGGTTGATTAATCCGTATCGGCCACTGTGGTCAAACCTAGCTATCAGTATAATCCACTATCGGTCGACCTCTAGTACAAATAGTGCAAGTAGTGCGTTCACACTGACAATTCAAAAAAGAAAAGTGCACTTTAAATACCTGGATGATGCATTTAACCAAAAAAAAAAAAAAAAAATGAAGCTGGGAGGGGGAGGGTCTATCAGACTCCGATGATGAATGTCAAAATAACATTATAAATTCATACACTGCACAGTTGAGTACATAGTGTATAAGTGCATAGTGTATAGTGCGTCATTTGGATAAAAGTTCTGTCAAATACAGAACAAATAATGTAAATGCCAATGACTTTAGTGCAACATCTACACAGTGCGAACAAGAAAATGTTACTGTTTTAGCATTTAGGTACATATTTATGGCTAAAGAATGTAGTTAGCAACTCCTTTAGCTGTGATTATACTCACAACGTAGCATAGTCTCAAATGGCGCTAACTGCTAATGAACTGCTAAAAATTTATCCTGATCGTTCTGTGAGTCACTTTTGATAAAAGTGTCTGTCAAATATATAAATGTAGATGTAAACATCAATGACTATAGCGCAACAACATATATGCAGCGTGAACAAAGGTTACTGATTTAAGCAAAAAGGTACATATTTATAACATTAACTGCTAATGAAATGTTAAAAATGTATCTTGAATGCACTGTGAGTTACTTCGGATAAAAGTGTCTGTCAGATACATGATGTAAATGTGAATGACTTTAGCGCAACAACATCTATTTGACAAATGCTTTTATCCAAAGTGTTTAAGATACATTGTTAGCAGTTTATTAGCAGTTAACACTATACCGCTTTAGGCTATGCTACGTTTTGAATATAATATATGAATATGTGGCCATAAATATGTACCTTACTGCTTAAATCCATAACTTTTTCATCTCCAAACATCCATATAGCCGATTTCCGAAAAATAAAGTTGGGTTACTTTATAAAATGCTTTGTTTTTAAAGCACACACTTACATTGCAGGATGATTCAGTGACTTTTGATGGCATAAAAACACTCTAGATCATGACAACATGCTAGTTTGTATTGATAACTTGCTTGGCCTGTCAAACAGTTGTGAGTCAGTCTGACATGCCTCTGGTCTTGCGTGCCATGACATGTCATTGAACGAGAAAAAAAGGACGTGATTGTGCGCCTCTTCCACCCAAAGTTTGCACCACAGGTTACAGATTTGTTTCTATAGCAAAGGCCTTTGAGAGGAACCCATCCCCCACAAAACACACACACATCCACCCCAGCCCTCAACTGTAGCCAGGCTCTCGAGCATTTAAAGGTATAGCGCACATTTTAGTTTGCATGTTAGAAAGCATGTAAAGTTTTTCCGCTTTTACTGTAGTATTAGCCTGTGCAGATTTTTGCATTTTCCAGTCCTGACCACTGTTGACATGATCTGTAATTGATCTGTTTTTTAATATTTTATGTGCAACCAAAGAGACTGCTTTCAAGCAGCTTATAAAAATTTTGTACAAAATTTTACGAAATTTTACAAGGTTTACAAATACTTTTTTTTATTTGAGTAATATGTACTGATTAATCATACACAACAGCATGAGGAACGGGTATTAAATATGGTCAGTGTTCATGTAATGTTGACTTTCATAGATATTTCAGTATATAAATATGAAATACTTTTATAAAGATAAAGAAAAGGTGAATGAGGCATGCATGGAGAGCCAGGTTTGACATTACCAACAGAATCTTTACTAAAGTTCCAGCTTGACTGTTAGCAGTCGTTATCCTGTTCTTCCCCTCCTCCCACCATCAGTGTCACATGATCAAGATCTTCTTCTGCTTCTTTGGAACTTAAATCTTCCTTATTTGAGAGTTTCAGTTTGATTCCTATATTAGAATTCTACATTTCCTTTCGTAACAGTCACCCAAAATGTCATTTACATAGTGTATTTGGCCTGAAATAATGATCTTTTTTATTAACTTTGACAAGTACAAGTATTCCGTGCAGTTTCTGAATCAGTATGTGGTCATAAAACCAATATGAGATCATTATAATTATACATGAATTACAAAAATGATGCAAGACACTGCCCAGACATTTACAGAATGGGAGCGTCCTTTCTTGCAGTGATCTAGATGTTATATCATATTTATTTTACAGTATGAGTTTGATGTTAAACCGCTTTGTTTACTGATTAACTCCTCCACCAACCTTGATAACAAGCCACAACACACATTTGATCTAACACCTTAAGCTCTGGTCCAAAGGGCGGCTTTGCCTCATTCGACACCTGTCCGGTCCCAAAATCTTGTTCCTGGCATAAAGCGTGTTTAATCTTGAACCAGTTGGATAATGCATGTGTTTGAATAGAACAATAGAGGTAAAAAGTTCAATGCACTGCACTGAGAAAGTGTTCTTTTATTAAGGTTTAAGATTTAAATGATATTACTGTTTAAGAGAATGTGTGCATTTTTAGGTGCTGTAACTGGTTACCAAATTTAAGTTTTTAAAGCCATTTTAATTACTAACAAGATTAAATTTAATGAAATCGGTCAAGAATGCCCATGCCACATTTAATCACAATACAAAGTTATATTTTTCTTAAGGAAAATGCAGCCTGTTTCAGCATTTGTATTATATTTGTCATTTACAGAACAAAAAATGCAAAATTACAATATGCAAAATGGTGTTATTTTAGTATCAAGATACTATTATAGTTTTTTCTAATATTTTGAATTATTATTGTTTTTTTAAGTTCCCTTTTTAATTTTAGTTAGTTTTAGTAACTTTGTGTGTTGTCATTTAAAAATAGTATTTTTAATATATATGTATATATATATATATATATATATATATGCACACATATATACACATGCACAGAAATATGTATTCTCTCAATAATACTTATACAAGACTTATATATATATATATATATAGTTTTAGATAGATCATGCCACACCTGCCATGTCAACTACTCAGAAACACTCTGAAAATCCATCTGAAAGTCTTTTCTCATCTCAGTAAAATCTTTATTTCTTTTATTGGCAGTTAATGGGCTAGAAATGAAGCCAGGGGATTGAACACACAATACTGCTGGACTGGTTTGGCCCTAAGAAGTTGCACCACAATTATCTGACATGCAGTTGGCAAGCTGCGCAGGAAAGGGGCTGAACCGCTGCTGATCAAAACAATCGGGGCTCTATTCATGAGAAAGATTTCATCGGAGCCTTTTTGTCAAACCTTTCTGCATTTTTATTGACTAGTTGGGCTTTAAATTTCCTTATTAACTTCGATATCTTGTCATATACAAAGACCAGAAATGATCATAGGTCTCATTGTGTGCTGTGAAAACGGAAACCCAAATAGTGACGCAGATTATACGGTTATATAGACGCTCTTTTGCGCACGCACACACACCTTGTCTCATGAGCTTTGCTATTGTTCTTGAGTCAGATCTCCATAACCCAGCACTGCTGTACTTGTTGGGAAGAAAGTTCTTAAATGTTACGCAGGGGTCGTATTTCTGTTACGCATCTTTTTTTTTTTTGTGACCCCAAAATATTTAGATTACTGTGCCATTCTTTGTAATGTAATAAGACACAGTATATTGACGTATTATTCAGTTTTAACATCATTTTGCAAACGTAAACCATGCAAAGGTTGTGAATCATTATCTCTGACAAGTCATTCTATACATTTTATAATTACAAGTCATTATTCATTGAGCAAAGTGTATCCAAAATGTATTGTGTAATAAAAAAAATATAGACAATGTGTAGCAAAATGTCGATTTATTATGAAAAACATTCACATAGGATTTAGTTTTGCAGTACAAACCGCTGCTATGTTTGTCAAGAGCGATCAAATGAGCTTGATGGTGATTGGCTGGCTGGTCACACTCCTACTTTGGACCCCCCCACCCCCGTCGTAACACATCACAGAACAAACAAAACAAAGAAATGCCTTTCACATTGCAATGAACAGATTTAGCTGTTAAAAACAGTTCAGAAAACCACCGTAGTGATGTAAACACGTTACCTGTGGCAGGTGTCTAAATACATGGTGCCACAGTGTCACAGAATTCTTTGAAGTCCCTTTGCATGAAGTCTTCGCTTTGCATCACGTCGTCTTCTGATGGGAAATACTGCATGCTTTCCTCTTGATCAAAGCTGAAGAAGGAAAACGGCTGGCATTGGTTCATCTGTCGAGCGTAAAATGTGGGTGGCGAAGGCAGATCTGGACTGTCCAAAAGTGCGCCTCTAGCGTTCTCCAGAATGCCCAGGTATGAGTCCATATCCGCGAAGTCCATTTCGCAGTCGGACCCGCTGTCGGTGCCAACAGAGTCCGATCGCATGTGCATCATCTGGTATTTCTCGTGCATGAGGAACTGGTTGGTGTTCCTGGGCGCTCTCATGCCAGGTGCTCGGTTGCCTTGAACGTTGGCAGGACGCAATGAAACCAGAGTACCAGACCACCGAGACAATCTTGCTCGATTTCTGCGCATTTCTGGACAGTGTGCCCTTCTTCCTGGCCTCCTTCCCCATTTGTGCCACTTCTGTTTGGCGCCGCCGTTGGTTCTCCTCGACTCGCTCTTGGGTTTCTCAGTCTCCTTGATGGAGGGTCTGTTGCTGTAGACCTCCCATTGGCATATCATGCCCCTTCCGCACATTTTTTCAGCGTCTAGCATCAGCTGTAGTGCGCTCTCACATAATCTGGAGGGCAACAAAGGCTGTTTCTTCTCTTCGCTTAGGGGTTTTGGTTACTCGTGCCTCTCTACACGATTCACCCCCTCGGTCGTCTACCTTTTTACAATCTTTTCCGATTTTTTCTTAGTCACTGGCTTTAGATGGCACATAGCCTGGCGCAGTGCCCTCTGTATAGGCAGTTTGACGCGCGTGTGGCTCTGATCTGAGATCAGTCACACCCCTCCTCAGCTTTTCCGAGTAACCAGTGTCTTTTTTGCCTCAGGTTAAAAGCAGAATCGTTGTCTAAATGTCAGAGGAGTGGAAAAATATGTCTGTAGTTCGTTTTACGTTGGATAAGTGCCAACAAACTACGTTTTCTCTCCGTCTCTGACTGGCGTCGATCTCGAAATGACAGTTGACATCTACAGAAATCCGCGTCTAGTGGGGTATTTATACTGTTGGGGCGCGTCAAACTGCATCGAAGGGATAGGGGCGTGTCATTCTTTCTTGAGGTGAAGTATTTAAAATATGACTACAGTTTCATCTAACAACATCATATATATGCTCATTTAGATTTATATTTTAAATTCTTTAAAACGAAAATCTCCTTTTACCTGAAGAGCAGCGACAACGCCGTTTTTTTCGTATTCCGAAAACTCGACCCCCATGAATGGTTTGTTCCTTCTCGTCTTCGCAGCTGCTGTTCCAGAATCAGTTTTTCCAGTCATAATCCTTCGTCTCTTTCATATATGGACAAGAAAGCACAACTGCCCTTAGATCGGCTGAGAAACGTCACCATGACAAAGATCGTGAATACGTGATGTATGTGAAAGATGTGAGGACAACAAACTAACGGTTGTTCTGTGAACGGTGGTTATTTCGTAGTCGATATGTTTATTTCTCAGTTCAGTTTTAGGCTCTATGAAGACGCACTCTCGATTTCCTTATTGCACTGTAGATGTATACAAACTCATTTTCTGTTTATTTATCCATGATATGACTAAGATTTTCTGTCGATGTGGCATTTGTTTAATAAAGTCTAAAAGCGACTGATTGAACCGCCTGAAAGGTTATTTTAGCGGAGACACACACAAACAATAAAAATGCTTACTTATGACATAACAGCACATATAAACACACCTGTCGTTCTGCTGGAAGAAGTGACACTTTTTCCATTCGATCAGCCTCTAAAAACCTTTGAAAAACAAAGAGGTTGAAAAGCACTTCCTTAAACATTAGAGATAAGTAAAAACAAGTAAAAAATGATTTTTTTAATTAAACCCACAATGAGCGTAAAGAAGTGGAAAAGACGGTTGCCTTCATAAGACAGCCTGACATGAATAAATAAACTAATAAAGGAATGAGTGAATGCATTTAATGCATCAGTGATTACACGAGTGAGAAGAGAGTGAGGGAATGAATGAACTCCAGGATAGATAGATAGATAGATAGATAGATAGATAGATGGATAGAAAGTACATATCAGTCTGTTTTAACTTGTGGAGGGTAGACCATCCCAGCAAACACAGAACGTGCCCCTAAAGTTCCCATATGGTTTGTGTGTTTTTTTGTTTGTTTGTTTGTTTTTTTGAAGGGAACCAGGAACTAAGATTTCTGAACATTCTGAGAACCAAAATTTGTGATTTGTGTCCAATGAGGTTTACAAACCATCTATTATTACTGAATTTACATATGTGAGCCTATTTATTTATCTCATGTAAGTTATATATACATCTTTTGTGAAACAATTAATAGCATTCTTTCTTGCAATCATGGTAGCTAAATTATTATCATTATTAACCTCTTAAGACCCTGCGGCCTCATATGAGGACATTATATTTGAGTGAATTTCTCTGAGACTGTACAAGTCACAGTTTTAAGTCTGGATGTCCTGTACAGAGCACATTCGGGGCTTTTCAGAGATACCAAATGATTGGATGTTTCACCATGACCACTCCCTCTCCTTGGTCTTCAAAAATGTCTGAAATTAATTTAGTGACACTCTTATGGAAATATGATAATATTTTGTAATTATCATTTAAATCTGTCTAATTTTTAAATTGTGTGTCATAAATCAACATCTCAGGAAAATGTTATGGGGTTTCAAATCAAAATATGACCTTCTGTTACGAAACAGGACGTTGATTTCATACATGTCCTCATATGAGGACACCGGGACTAAAAGCATATTTATTACACATTTTGGGAGTCATAAATGAATAGGGAAAGAAATTATATTTCAGTATTCTATGAAATATTGTATATTATTATGAAAACTTGTCAATTATTACTCCCATTATTACACTTCTTTTTTCATTACGTGTTGCCCCAAAAACACATTAATATGCAAATTAGATTTAGTTCATAGATACATTGTATATAATGATCAAATCCGTTTATGGCCATTTTACACACATTTTGCATAAAGAAAAAAGGTATATCGAATCATTCTGTTATAACATAGTTGAGAATCATCTTTACACAAAGTTTGGTAAAAGAAAAATTGATCTCAAACTAAAAATGTATTGGTGATTTAAAAAATCAATTGTTTTTGCCCATGCATGTTCATTCATGTCTTTTTAGTTTTTCAAAGAAATTGAATCCCGATGTCCTCAACCGAGGACATAGCATAACTTATGAATTAAATATCATTTTTTTTTTTTTTTTTTTTTTTAATTATTCTAAATGCTCTAAACAGTTTAAAGACATTTTTCCTAAAACTTTTTTCTCGGGTCTTAAGAGGATAATATTATTTTTTTAGAATATTTCTAATAATACTTGACCGATAATTTATTTAATTTATATATATATATATGCATATATGCATACATATATGCATACATATAATTCAAATTAACTGATTATAATCTAATTTACAGAATTGTTACAGTTTCTATGTTATAATTTGTGTTATTTGTGATTATTTATTTAGGTTTTATTTATTTTTTAATATATTATTGGTTACAATCTATTCCTTGTCTCTGAAGCCCTTAGAGGTTCATTGTGAAATTGCAAGGGTTTCGTGGGATTGTGATAAAAAGACTGTGACATTACCCTATGTTCTGTATACGTATGCATTTTGTATATATGTATTTGTATATGGGTATTTAAAAATGTTAAATAAATATTACAATCAATCAAGTATTACTTTACTATTTTATATATATATATATATATATATATATATATATATATATATGTATATGTATGTATTGAAAGATTAGACCATTACATGAAATATCAGTGGGTACTTCTTAAAATAAATTGGGTAGTGTCACTGAATTCACCCTAATTTAGATCACTGGACTGATATTATCGATATCTGTAATTGAAGTTCTGCAGACGACATAATACATCGAGTAGTTTAATCCGCATGCGGTAGGGGGCGATAAAGCTCTCTTTGTGTGTGAGCGCCGCGGTGCGTGAGAAATACGAGAAGGCGGCGCTTCGCTCCCGTTAAATCACAACAAAGATGGAGGCGCTACATGACAGCTAGGTTTGCATTTTTCATGGCGACGCGCTCAAACTCGCGCTGAAGTGAAGATGGACGCGCCGCATCTACCGGAGCCGAGCGCGGAGAAACGCGTCCGCATCGTTGGATCCGAGCTGGTGGAGAATTACACGGTCAGTTTGATGTGCTTCATTTGAGTCGGTTGTTCAGTGCATATTCCTGTTTATGATACCAGTTTTTGAATATAATACATGAAAATGATTTATATTGTTATTTTTTTGGTGGTTACAAGTATATTTAGTTGATTAATAGATTAGTTGTGTAACATTTAAGATAAAGTAGACGTTTTAATAAAGCATTTGTGTTGCATAAGAGCGAATGTTTGTTAATAATAATAATAAAAAATATATATGGGAATTATGTATCAATGTTTAAAGGACTCCCGTGTTTAATTGTTAATAATTAATAATAAAAATAATAATAGCGCTTCATGCAATGTCAACTTGCATACTTATTTGCATAATTCTCAATATGAGTTATATATTATTGTATGACAAAGTGGAGAGGTGTTTGGTGGTTTGCAGAGATTAAAACACCCATTAATGAGCAATAATGTCATATTAATTATGAAAACCAAATGTAAAGCTATTTGGGTTTTTAAACAAAAGTATATTTTTCAGGTTTACATCATAGAAATGAATGTTGGAGATCACAGTTGGACTGTGAAGCATCGATACAGTGACTTTCACGATTTGCATGAAAAAGTGAGTTATGTCACCTAAAACAACAGATCAGACCTCAGATATTGACATTTTGTTCATATTTCATAGTGAGTGACTGATAAAACTGATTAAATGTTGTTGACTTCAGCTCACTGTTGAGAAGAAGATCGATAAACATCTGTTGCCGCCCAAGAAGATCATCGGCAAAAATTCCAAAAGCCTCGTGGAGAAGCGTCAAAAGGAGCTGGAGGTTTATCTCCAAACGCTCCTGAGCAGATTCCCTGCATCGACCCCCAAAGTCCTGTCTAACTTCTTACTCTTTCACTTATATGTAAGTTTTTATGTGCTTTGTGTTTGAGCTGAAGATTATAAACAGAAGATTCCTCTGCTTTACGTCTGTCACATGCTGGTTAAATGTTAAGCGGAGTTTGTGTGTAATCCATTCAAAGCAATTGCATGCAACTCTTGCTCTTTTGCTTTCATCCTGTGAAGATGAATCGTGCTGCACTGCATTCTCTCATCTCGGCTGTATAAATGGTTCTAGGAACAGCAGGGCCTGTTATCTGGCCGTAAGCGATGTTTTCGCGCTGACAGTAGTGGGATTGATATTGATCTCTGAAAGGCTTTTGTCTGGAATAGGCATATGACCGGACTGAGTTGTTTTGGAGCGCTGAAGTGCTTTATGTTTATGCATTTGTCCTTGATTGGCTTTTTTGTTGAATTTGTGCTCATTAACATGCATTAGAACTCGTTTACTCAGAAAATGTTGAAAGAAAAACAGGATATCATGAGGAAAATCAGAGTTATTTCTGGTGAGATTTTTCAGGAAATGAGTTGAAGAAGCACCAGAAGTAGTTTATCCAAAAATAAAGATTTGCAGAAAATGTCAAGATGTCGGAAAACAGATTTGGGGAAATTTAGCATTGCATCACTCACTCACCAACAGATCCTCTGCAGTGAATGGGTGCCGTCAGAATGAGAGTCCAAACAGCTGATAAAAAACAATAAAGTAATCCATATGACTCCAGTCCATCAATTAACATCTTGCGAAGAGAAAAGCTGCATGTTTGTAAGAAACAAATCCATCGTTAAGATGTTTTTAATTTCAAACCATTGCTTCTGGCCAAAATGTCCTATATCCATAATATTGCTTTCTCCAGTGAAAAAGGTGTCTCGTCTGAATCAGAAGAGGAATATGCACAAATATGCAAGCCAAAACAGTTCTAAACAAATATGTCGTGTGGATTATCGTGATGTTTTTTTCAGCTGTTTGGACTCTCATTCTGACGGCACCCATTCACTGCAGAGGATCCATTGGTGAGCAAGCTAAATTCTTCAAATCTGTTTTGATGTGGAAATAAACTCATATACATCTTGGATGGCCTGAGCGTGTGTACATTTTCTGTAAATTTTTAGATGAACAGTTTCTTTAAACAGGATGTCATGAGGAAATCAGAGTCATTTCTGCATTCCCCTGGTACAATCTTTCAGGAAATGAGTTGACGAAGCACATGCAGATAATTAAGCTCATTCCAGTGACGTTGCTGTTTCGGCTAGTGCAGTTTTTGTAGTTTAGTCAATGAACAAGGCCACTGATTGTAATGTGTAAAAGTCTAAAATGACCAAATGTAGTGGTTGAGTAAGGTTTGTTGAGAGAGTGTCCATCTTTGACTTGAACTTCATTATTTTCAGGAGATCAATGGAATTGCTGCTGCCCTGGCTGAAGAGCTCTTTCATAAGGGTCTGTTGTTGTTAATTCCTACAGTTATTACATGCTTGAAATGTACAAAATTATATGCATTGTCCAGTAAACAATGTAACGGGCAGCATTATAAATCTATACTATTATAATTAAGCTCCAAATGAGACTTTTGAATGCGTAAAGTGAAATCATACATCAAATATTTTAATGTAAATTAGAAAAGATGGAAAACTGCAATCTGGTAACTTTTTAAAATTGTGTTATTCATATTGGATTAATATTAATTAATGAAATTATGCCAATGTTATAAATATATTATAAAATTAACCCTCATTGCATTTCTACAATATATATATATATATTTTTTTACACTAAACTGCTTCAGAGATTTGGGGTTGGTAAAATTTTTAAATGTTTTTAAAGAAGTCTCTTATGCTCCCTAAGGCTGTATTTATTTGAACAAAAATACAGGAAAAACGGTAATATTATGAAATATTACTACAATTTCAAATAAGTGTTTTCTTTTGAAATATACTTTAAAATGTGATTTATTTCTGTGATGCAAATCTGAATTTTCAGCATCATTACTCCAGTCTTCAGTGATCCTTCAGAAATCATTCTAATATGATGATTTGCTGCTCAAGAAACATTTCTTATCAAAGTTGAAAACGGCTTAATATTTTTAATATGCATCGATGCATTTATTAACAGAATTCTTTAATAAACAGAACATTATTTATTCAAAATAGAAATCTTTATATTCTAAATGTCTTTACTTTCACTTTTGATCAATTTAATACGTCCAGTATTTATTTTTGTAAAAAAACTTGCTGATTTGGATGACCTCTATTGAGCTCTCTAAAATGTAGTAGTTCTGTCTCTTCTTCTAGGTGAGCAGTTGTTGGCTGCAGGCGAGGTGTTTCTCCTCAGACCGCTCCAGTTGTACGCCGTCACACAGCAGCTGAAACTCGCCAAGCCAACCTGTGCCAACGGAGATGCCAAAGCCGACCTCGGACACATCCTGGACTTCACCTGCCGCCTCAAGTACCTCAAGGTTTGAGTTTGTTGCTTCACTAAAAGTCATGTAATACTAGTGCCAGTATCAGTTATATATAAACTGGTTCAATGTTGGTATCTCAGTTTTTATATTCTCTATTGAAAATACGGTGTAAGAAATAGAACAAAACTCTGACTTTCATGTTTTAACTGCTGTTGACATTAAATCTTCAAACTCAGATCCCTGGAATGAAAACAGCAGTGGGGACGAGTAACATCGCGGAGCAGAGCCTCCCGTTTGACCTGTCCATCTTTAAATCGCTGCTTCAGATTGAGGTGAAAAGACTCACGGTTTGTGTTTGTGAGGGACTGCGGTGGACAAGGTTTCTAACCCTTAACTTTCATTCTCAGATCAGTGATTGTGATGCTGGACAGATCAAAGGTCTGCCTTCCCTAAAGCCCACACTGGCCACACTCAGCATACATCTCTCAGCCAGCAGCATGAAGGTATGCTAGACGATTTGTCGCTCTGTTAGAAAATAACACAGGTTTTTAAATCCCAAAACTGCGGGAAAGTGTCTCAAGAAATAAAAATGGATGGTTTTAGGGTCTGTGAAAAGGTTGCAAAGTTTTATCCCGAGTTCACACTGCACAATTTTCAAAGTCGTCAGATCACCGATGTTTTCACACTGTATGAATATCTGGGGTAGCATTCCATTGTTGCTGTGTTCACATTGCACAATGGATTGGCGACAGGAGGTTACACACTGCATGACTTCACAAAAGGATGAATCGCCGACAACTCTGTCTGGTCCAGGGTTGCCAGGTTTTCGCAAAAAAACCCGTCTAATTGCTACCCAAAACTAGCCCAATCGCGTTTCGAGGGGGGTCCCCCGGTAAAAAATTGTGTTCCGGGGGGGTAAAATACACGTTTTTTTTTGGCGGGGTTCTCCTGGTACAATTAGCATACCAGGGCCTAAATATTACGTTATTGGGGTCACTTCAACCCGCAGACATGGAAAAACAACCTGTGGCAACAATGTTAAAGCATAGACATATATACGTAGATGCCTCATTAGTGACTGTTTCTGTGGGCCGCTATACGTAAGCCATCCGCATATTGTAGCGGTAAACTTGACGTCATTCACCATAGTAATCACTGAATATTCGAAAGATGCCACAATCCTGCACAGAACGGCTCAACGGCTCTGTGCGAACCTACAGTATGGTGAATGACGTCAAAAATACCGTTCCAAGATGGCGGCCGCATCTACGTACCTGGAGCGGTCGAATAGGGTGTCTATATATGTCTGTGTGTTAAAGTAGCCCAAATCCACGGGGAAACCGCGGACTTGGCAACACTGGTCCGCAAACTACGTTTCATATAACTCCTCCCCAAACTTCTCGCTGCCCTGTATCTTGCTCTCTCATTGGCTGTAGGTCATCGCCGATGTATTTTTCAGTCAGAACTCTTTTCACACAGCAGGATTTTGAATCGGCGACAGGTCCAGATTTTTAGCATGCAAAATATTTCAAATATTCTCTCAGATCGTGTCTTTGATAATTCACACTGCACCGATTTGCCTCCAATTTCAGACATTTGTCGGCGATTTCACAAAACCTGTCCGCGAGTGAAAATCGGGGCTAAAATTGTGCAGTGTGAACTATGCATTAGTTTTTGCAAGTATTAATTCTTACACCGTGTCCTAACTAGACGTGATGCGACGCCGGGAGACGCGATTAAAGGTTTCTATTTCTATTTCTAAACAATTTCTATTTCTGCGACTTCGCGGCTGGAACAACAACATACAAACTATGACAGTGATAATCTCAGGTACTTATTATGTGCCTTATTCAATGTTAAAAGTCTCGAGAGTGTTGGAATATCATATTGCGTGACATTTGCCATACTGAAAGCAACAACAGATAGTTTACCTCAGATCTTGAAGAAAAATCAAAGCAAACATGTACGTTAAAACTGCGAACTCAATGCGAACCAACAAACATATTCCATAACAAAGATGGTATCAGTCACTCAGTATGTACATTTATTAATGTTGACAATATAAACTTTTGTTGCGAATGCAGTGTGCTTCCAGAGAGAGCCCGCCCACGCACGCTTTTGATTGGCTGTGATATTTGATTGATTCTGTCGTGTCGCGTATAGTTAGGACACGGTGTTAAAACCGACAAACTTCTCAACCATTTCATTGGTGCTGAAAGTTATTCGAATGATAACGTACGGTCTGTTTTCAATAGGAAATCTTAGTTCCTGAAGCGTCCGAATTTGCGCAGTGGGAACCTGAGGGTGTTGATACGGACTGTCCCGTGACGGCGATCATTCCCACGTGGAAGATGCTCACTACTTTGGACATGAGCCGAAACTTCATACGCTGCATTGATGAGTCTCTGGTGAGCTATGGTTTCTGTTGTGCATTTTATTAAATAAATTCCAGATTTCATTTATCTTTCCTTGATTTTAAAAGTTGAGCTCTCCTGGTCTTTTTTGGCTTAGAAACTGATTCCTGAAGTCGAATTCCTTGATCTCAGCTATAATGAATTGTCTCTAGTGGAAAACCTCCAGGTTTGTTGTCTCAAGATAGTTTCATAATATTATTTTTAAAGTGCAAAGTAGGTTTGATGTTTAGAATTCAATGAATTTTCATTATTTCTTATTATTTTCACTGCAGCACTTGTACAACCTGGTTCATCTGGATCTGTCCTTCAACAAACTCATGGTCTTGGAGGGTGTTCACACTAAACTGGGGAATATCAAGACTTTGAATCTGTCTGGGAATCAGCTGGAGACACTTTCTGGCCTCAGTAAACTTTACTCATTGGTTAACTTGGATTTAAGCAGCAACAGATTAGCACAGGTAGTTTATTACAGTATTCGCTTGGACATTATTTTCTTGACACCAACATAATTCTCTGTCTTGTTTTTTTTGTAGCTGGATGAAATTAAACACATTGGCACTCTTCCCTGTCTGGAGAAACTGTCTCTGGCTGATAACCCCATGTGCATCATCCCAGATTACAGGACTAAAGTTCTGGCCCAGTTCTGTGACCGGGCCTCCGAGGTATAGATCTTTTCATCGAGGATTTGCTCTGTTTACTGCACAGCTTTGCTGGAGTTTGCAGCATTATTACACCAAGAAGGAAAAAAGAGTGTCAAATTAAATAAATAATTTACATTTATTTATGATGAATTTTTTAGGACATTTTTCTGAATTTGTTTTTAATTGATATACATATATAGAAGTATAATTCATGTTTGTCATGCAGGTGTGTTTGGATGCTACAACCACCACAGAGAAAGAGCTCGACACAGTGGAGGTGCTGAAAGCCATTCAGAAAGCAAAAGAGGCCAAAGACCGAATGGCAAACAATGAGAAAAAGGTATTTTGAAGATTTTATTTGTATTTGTTTTTTTTTAAACATTTTAATTAAATGGAAAAAAGCTAATTTTGTTCCTGTATTATTATTATTATTATTATTATTATTATTATTAATAATAATAATAATAAAGACATTATTATTTATTTATTTATTTATTTATTATTGTGTATTTTTGCTATTAGCATGTATTATTATTGTCTATTTGGTTTTGTTTAGTAAGAAATTTTTTTTTTTAAAAAGAAAGAAATAAAAATTATGTAAAGTCGGTTGACAATGGAAACAAATTTACGTAAAAGCCCTGCTGAATAAAAAGTTATGTAAGAGGTCCTAATTCAGTCTGTTTTATCTGGCAGGTTAATGGTTTTCTGAGTAATGTAGTTTTATTTGTGATGCATTTATAGTGTTTTAAGGCATTGTGTGGATGGCTTTCTTTGAATTAATTGTGACAGTCTTTTAGGTGTGAATTGGCCTAAACCTTGATATCCAGACATGAGAAATCAACAAAAAGATGATTCATTGTCTGGCTTTATATGCTCACATTGATGCATTGGTGTGTCAGCATCTATTACATAACACAAATTTTCCAGTGGAGTGGAAGACACGAGTTGTGGCGCCTCCTCCTGGACAGAGTCTGATAGTGACTGGATATCATCTGCACTCCACATGTTGTTAAATAAATGTGATTTTGCATTCACTTAAAATTTGAATATGCTATTGTAATATTATAGTATATCTTAAATATTGTGGTGCGCTCATGAATGTGAATTACCATAATTAGTATGACAGAAGAATAGGTCAGAATTTAAGGTTCAATTCTCACAATTAACAAACAATTAACTACAACTTTTGCCTCAATAAACTACTAATTTGCTGCTTATTAATAGTTAATAAGGTAGTTGTTAAGTAAAGTAATTAGGGATGTAGAATAAGGTCATGCAGAATTTGTGCTTTATAAGTAATAAACAACCAACATGTTAATAATAGCCATGCTAATAAGCAACTAGTTAATAGTAAGAATTGGTCCCTATACTAAAGTGTTACTGAAAAATACTTAATCATTATGTTTTGAGTCTAAGAATTGATCTTTATTTATAAGTCATTTGAATATTGTTTTAAACAATTAATAATAAAATGGCATGTAAAATGTTTGCAAATCTAATAACAATGCAGTGAAGCTGTGAACTGTTATGAGAAAAAAAAGTGTTAAAAGTCTGCGCTTTTATTAAATTAGAAAATTTGTAGTTACGGTAATAACATGAACGCACTCTTTGAGGCCTTTGTGTTTCTTTGTGTTTCTGAATCTTTCATTCTAACATCGTGTCCTAACCAAGCATGACGTTTTGAGCATCAAGTAAGCGAAATTTTGTGTTAAATTCACAGCTAAGCGATAAATATGTGATATGTTTTATAGAGCCGGATTTGAACCAATGAAATTTCAGTGTGGGTGGAAAAACGTGGATTAACCTGGCGATTTATGGCTTGACGTTCTGGTTTGGACATGTTGTAAAACTTTAAATGAACATTAAGATATTTACGATCCCTCACAACCTTTACATGGACCTCCAGGGGTCTTGAATTAGTCGCACTGTGTTTTTGGCTAAAGAGGAGCCTGATGTTATCGTTGTCAGGTGAGTGACGTCCCGGGGCAGGCCACGGGCGGGCCACAGTCGTCTTTGTCCTCTCTCGCCGCGCCACCCTCCTCTTCCTCCCCCTCTCTGTCTCGTTCCACCTGCTCCAGTCAAGGTAATCATGTATGTATCGCGCCGCTGGGACGAGGGGGGGAACACAAATGCAGAACTAAAAGTGAAGTGTGTTATTTCAAACACTCTGATCTGTCACTGGTTAGATAAATAAATAGCCTTGCGCCAAACTCGTTGTGTCTGTGTAATAAGATGGGAAATGAGAAAGTATTATTATCAACAAAAAAGTAAATAAATACACACTTCACCTTTAAAACGAAAAAAGGCATGACGTAGTTAGATAATTAGCATGCTCTCTGTGTTGCCATCATGTGATTTTATTTATGATTTTAAATGAATAATCAGACACTATTGAATCATTTTCTTATGACAATCTGAAGCTATTGAATTTTTTCTTTGCACCAGTGATCTCTAAACCTAATTTCATTTACACTTCAGTTACTCCTACATACTGACTTATTGCAGCTCTGCTGGTCGTAATTGCGTTTCAGAGTTTTGGTGCATCCGTTTCTGCACTGCAGATGAAATAAATCAAGTTTCATCAGCATTCCTTACTGATTTCTTTCTCATATCTTAGCTTTGAAAGAGTATAATGGGCATCCATTTCTTTCCTGTGCAGTGTCAAACTAGTTTAAACGTTGAATTTTGTGGTGGTTAATTTGCATGTGGTGCTCTAATAGCGATTGGGCCTGATTTATAAAGCATTTGATCTCCATATTTGTCTCTGGAGTGTTAGTTACTAAGCAACCGCCTCGGGTGCTTTGATAGACTTTCCGTTTTTGCGAACAGCATCTAAATATTCAGCGTAATGCGCTCCTAAAAAATGTGATTTAAACAGTGTTTCTCAAATATTAATGGAATATTATTATACTCTATTGTAATCGTAGTCATCTATACATCAGTTCGTAATCTATACATTCCATTTAATTTGCATATAAAACAGAACACACACATTATATGGGATTGTACGGTGTATAAGAGTGTAATTAATATACACACATATACAAGGGGGGGGTATGTAGTATCTGGATCCAAACTTATTTTATTTTGATTCCTTGATTCAGCATGCATCCACATGGTTTGAAATCTAATTAAAATCAGATTTATTTTTCTTCGAGCTGTTTCTTCAGCTGCTGCCACTTGTTGTCTGTCAGTCTCTTGACATCATCCTGACATTTGCATTGTTACTGTGTCACCCAACATGGATACAGCATCTATTGCCTGAACAAACAAATCAGATCATCACCATCCATTTTCATCATCACCGCATCAAATTGTGCTGTGAACTAAACTTTAGTGACTAAAGAATGACTTTTTTTTCTTTCCATTTATCTTCCTTTCAGAAATAACTACTTGTAAAGAAAAAGCTTTTATTACCAAAGAGATATTAACTCCTGTGGATTCTACATTTACCCAGAGATGCTATGATGTTTACAGCTCAGCCTGTGATGTCATTCCGCAGGTTGGTTTGTATTATAGACTAATTAGTTAATTAGTATTGTAGTTTCAGCAAAAAACACACCACTGGTCTTTTTTTTTTTGCAGGTGGAAACTCAATTTGATTCCAGTTTGTCTTCGGAGGTCACTTTTGAGAGCAGGTTGGTTCTTATATTTTTGTGTTTTGTTTCTGCTATGCTAAAATATACTTGTATCACATAAATGTGGTTGCAATGAGTTGACCAAGCTGTTTTGTCTGCGTTTATGTCCTTGAGAAGAGTACATTTCTGGTCTTATAACTTTTGATTGCCTTTAATTATAAAAAGTTACTAAAGTTACTAAAATATTTGTCCATTGGCGCAACTTCCTGTTAGGGGTGGAACGATAAATCGATTCGTGGATCAATTCTGCGAATTATTATTATTATTATTATTATTATTATTATTATTATTATTTTTATTTTATTTTTTTCTCCCCGAATGTATCGCGATTCTTTCTTAAATCAATTCTGAACATAGTTTTGAACAGCAGACAAACTGCATGCTTTAGAAACAACCGTACTCTGCTTGCTTCCAGTTCCTTACACACACACACACACACATCACTTGAACCTAAAATGATCATTCGTAAAGTTTAAAGCGAATTATAAGAGTGTTCACAGTGGGCAATATTTACATTAATCTCGCATCATAAAAGCCAATGTGCACATTACTCAATTGAATGCACAAATGCTCTTCTCTGTGAGCATTTGAGTGTGTGGTTAAAAACCAGCCTAGAGCACCATCTGCTGTTAAAAACTAAGCTCAGGATTGATTCCAGAGAGAATCGTGATGCATTCGGAAAAACGCAGAATCTATCCACGAATCGATTTATCATTCTACCCCATTCCAGTCCATGAAGAGTGAGTACAGGTTGTTACTGATGTTGAAATGCTAAAAGGATGAGCAGTTATGGTTTTATGTTGAAGATTTCAAAGCTAAACCAAAAACGTTTCATTTCATTTTAGCCCCTGTTGCTGTGAAGAGGAATGGAAACCTTGGACCACAAGTCTTTCAAATCTCTTTGTACCTCCTTCCTTACTGTCCTACACTTCCACCAACCAGGAGTTTACCAACCAGCTTTCTGCTCATATCAGCCATGCTAATAGAGAAGAATCAACCCTGATACCTTGCAAAACCACGTCTCTTGAGGGCACAGACCAAGGCAGTCCTCAATCTGGAGATGGGTACTTTGAGATGACAATAGATGACACCAACGAGATCATGGGTTGTTCCTCCTCGTCTACCATTCAGGAAAAGATACCAGATGATGTGAAGAAGGAATCTGCAATTGCTAATGTAAAAATGGTGGTTTGGTCTCTTTGCATCAGTGTTGGAGAAGGTTTGAGTCAGCGGCCATCTTGTTTGGTGGCAACAGACAGCTTGCTTGTGGTTTTCCACACAAAGTCAGAAGAACCAGTGAGTAATTTGGAAGAACTAATGGAGAACCTTGAGATGGACTTGGTTGTGTCGTACACCAACATTGAGACCTTTCAGTTTGATATTCCAGAGGTTTGTTTCTCCTTGAAGGTCAAGTCAACCAATACACGATGGTTCTTTTTCTCAGATGCCCAAAGTCTGAAGGAGATGCACTCTTGCATTGGTCCACATGTGGACCAAACTAATGAGCAAGTTTTGAACTCCTCTAACGCTCAACTGTTTATCCGACAGTTTCTGAACTCTTGGGACTTTGAGGAAAATGAGGGCAGCATTAAAGGTGGACACTTGATCCATTTCCTTAATCTAGACTCATCTACCTCCAACAAGAACGTCGCAAACAACCCACAGTTTCCAAAGAACTCAGTACCCTCAGATGTTTTATCACAAATTGGGCTGTTTGAAAGCAATCTGGACCAAACCTCCAATCCCATGATCCTTTTCCTGACCTCTCAGCACCTCTGCGTTCTCAAGGTAGACTTTGTTGCTCTTGCATCCCAGGACCCTTCGGAAGCAAGTGCGATGCGGAGCTGCTCCAAAGTAACCAGTATCCCACTCTCGTTCACGCTCCTGGACCCAAAACAGGGCTGTTCGTGTAGGGCTGTCTCAAACTCTCGCTGTTTCTACGATGAGCATGTTGTAGAACTGATGGCAGGTCACGAGCGCCTGACTGTTGTTTTTGCCCTTCCACAAGACAAGTTCACATTCCTGAGAGAGTTCACACAGCTTCGGTCCAATCTGAGAGAAATTAAGACCATCGCCCTCCAGCGCACCAAGAAAGGACACTTGAAAGTGCACAGTTATCCTGCTCCTGCTACGGCCACAGAAAGAATACCTACCAGCAGGTAATGGGGCTCAATCATTACTAATATTTCCAAAAATATGCATAGATGCCATTTTAGCCCCAGTCATAAGCCATAGGCTGGAATGTAACTGAAAGATTTTAGGTTCAGACCTTGCAAAGGCTTTTGTCATTTGTGCCTTTTAACAAAAGTGAAAAGTGAAAGTCGTGACGTATTGTCAAGTATGGTGACCCATACTCGAAATTGGTGCTCTGCGTTTAACCCATCCAAGTGCACACACAGCAGTGAGTAGTGAACAAATGCACACACACACACAGTGAACACACACCCGGAGAAGTGGGCAGCCATTGCTCCAGCGCCCGGGGACCAATTAGGGGTTCGGTGCCTTGCTCAAGGGCACCTCACTCATGGTATCGAAGGTGGTGAGAGTGCTGTTCATTCACAATCCCCACCTTCAATTCCTGCCGGTGCGAGAATCGACCCGGCGACCTTCAAGTTACAAGCCCGACTCTCTAACCATTAGGCCACGACTGCCCCTAACAAGACACTTTCAGCAAGAATATTCTGTACTACATGTAGCTGCTGTAGCTATCTACTGGCAATAACTTCAATGTCCGCCATTTGGTGCTGGGAATTGGCAACATTATATTGTTTAAATTGCAGCCATAGCTGTTAGCATGAGAATTGTCAATAACTCTTAACCAGAAGTTCATTGGACTAGACAAGAAATCCCAGCTCAAAAAGACAATTAAGATTTTACTATATCCCTAAACCCAAGTGATAAACTTGTTTACCAACCAGTCTTTCAAATCACCCTTCGCTGGGTACTTGATTGACAATCATAGTGCTAAATCTGACAAACAAACCAGACAGGAGAGTAGATTAATGTTGGTAGACTTGAACTTGAATAATGGGGTGTATTGACGTCTTTCCGTGGTTGAAACAAGATACCTTCTGATGTTCATTCAAGTTTATTTTGCGCTATAACTAGTAAAGTGGAAGAGATGTGTGTCAACACATTAAAGAGCCACAAAATGGTATTTACTGGTATTGTGTGAATTTCTTAAAAAATGACAATTTTAAAGCTAATACTTTTTTATACCAGAAGTAACCTGCTCTGTCTTGTCTGTTGGCGCGATGTATTTTTCACTGGATTAGAACATGATGTGTAGTGTGAGAGCGCCATGGCTTGTTGGACGTAGTAACTAAGGGGGGGTGGGTCTTTGAGAAGGGTTTGTACATTAATTTCATATCATGACCATTTTACTTGGTAACATCCCACAATATTTGCAAGAATGCCAGAAGAGAAAGTAATGTAAATTTTTGCAAAGAATTGAGTCGATGACTCCAAACCAGAAGTTAACTGGACTAAAAAAGAAATCCCAGCTCAAACATATGAACATATCCCTAACTTTATTGGACTACAAATGAAATCCCAGCTCAAATGGACTAAAAAGACTTGACTCTAACCTTATCCCTAATCATAAGTTTACAGATGCAGTGATAAACCATTTTTACTGGATACCAAATGCAGCAGAGGAGATAAAATGCATATCCTAAATGACTACTCATTTTTCCTAAGGCAGCATTTGTTAATTAGCAAAACCTTAATGGTTCTTCTTAGCTGTTTTCACAGTAGATATACTGCACTGCTTTTTTTTTTTCCCACAGCGTCCCTCAGGAGGTGCCAAGGCCCCATCTGACCCTGTCTCTGATTTATCCAGCCAAATCCCTCATTCAGCAGCTGGAGGAGGACAACCAATGTCCCTCACACCTCTCACTCTCCTCCTCATTACTCCTCATCTCGTCTCTCAAGGGAGACCAGCTCGTTCACTTCTTCCACGACAATATTGCAGAGGCAAGTCGTTTGCGCATTTTGCAGATTCAGATCCTACGAGGAAATTTCCTGGATGGTTGTGCTGTAGAATGTTCCCTATGGAAGCAATCTCTTGGGTTTTTCCTGTGGCTCTGCTGTTGTCGTCACACTGTATATTCCTCGATTTGTCCTTCCGGTCAACCCCTCTCTTCCTGTGTGCGCTCTTGGCTCCCATGCATTTGTTTATTTACTTTGACTATGTTACATTTGGCCAGCTGCCTTGTTTTCAAGACAATTATCTGAACCTCTTTCCACTCATTCATATGCAATCAGTGTCTTGTTTTTACAGGATATCCTAGACTGAATTTAAACTGTAAACAAACACACCTAACATTTGAACTTTGTAACATGATCAGTGACCCTCACTAGAATCATTAATGCCCTACGCTTAATTTGAGGTGTTTATAGAGTATTTATGTTGCTGTTTTCTTGGACATGTCCTATATTCTTAAAGTAATAGGATAGTAGCTTGTTTGAAAGTATTAATTATGATGCATGGAAGAAACAACTCTGACCCTACATTTGAGGATTTGTAATGCTTGACTAAGCAAACACTGCTAAATAAACTACAGTATTTTGCAATGAAGAGACAGAATACTTAGGGTGTTTATCTCACTGTTGGCATGCAGATGGAGAATGAGGAGCTGAAACACATCCTGTGGACGTCGGTGCTCTTCTACAGGTCTCCTGATGTGGAGACGACAGCCTGTGTCCTGCTGTCCACCAAAGCTATCTACTTCGTCCTGGACGATACGGCATCCTCACTCACCAACCAATCAAGTGAGCAAAACCTTTACATTTGCAGTGACAATTCTATTCTTATCTGATCTTCAGACATATTCAGTTCTGTTGTTCATTTGATATACTGATGTGTTCAGGTCTATTAAGTCTTTTCTTTTATTTACATGCACTAATCTATTCTATATTCTGTTCTAGTCAACAGTCTAGAACATTAAAATTGATTCATTAAACTGATTCATCTTGCAGTGATGTGGACCTGGCACCCGTCCGAACACAGGGACACTGATTTCTTCATCTCCTTCTGCTTCACCCTAAAACTGAAGGACCTGCAGAGCGTCAATGTGGGCTTGTTTGATCAGTACTTCAGAGTTGTGGGTGAGTTTGTTTTGACCGCGATCACTACTGGTCAAATTTTCCATCCGAAATAAGTCAAAGATATACGTGATTGGATGATGTATTTATTAAGCTGACACTAATTGTAATGATCAGCTTAAAGGATTAGTTCACTTCCAGGATAAAAATTTCCTGATAATTTACTCATCCACATGTCATCCAAGATGTTCATGTCTTTCTTTCTGCAGTCGAAAAAGAAATTAAGGTTTTTGAAGAAAACATTCCAGGGTTTTTCTCCATATAGTGGACTTCAATGGTAGCCAATGGGTTGAAGGTCCAAATTGCAGTTTCAGTGTAGCTTCAAAGGGCTCTACACGATCCCAGCTGGGGAATAAGTGTTTCAACAGTTGTTCATTTTCTAAAAAAAGAAAAAAATGTAAATGCTTTTTAACCACAAATGCTTGTCTTACACAAGCTCTGTGATGCGCATGCGTGATGCATTATGTAATCACGTTGGAAAGAGGTGTACTTCGGTTCAAAAAGGTAGGGTAGGGCTAAAAACTCCATCTCATTTTCTCCTCCGACTTCGAAATCGTCCAACATCTTTATCCTCTTTCATACAGCAATTCTGGGAAAAACACGGAAAATGTGTCCCGTGATTTGTCCCAGGATGGTTTGATTTTGGTTCATTCACACTGCTGTTGATTTTCCGGAATCTGTGCGTGTTCACATACATCCCATAAAGATCCCATAAAGACACATGACATTTGAATGTGACGTGTAATGCGATGCGTACCGTTCCATTAAACTAGTGAACAATCTCAGTTTCAGCGTGGATAGTGAGAAGCTCCCAGATCTGTGCTTCCTTCCAGTTTGCACATATTTTTTTTGTTGTGAACGTTGATCTGCCTTTAAAACACTCAGTAAAAGAGTCGCACGATAACGTGCATCATCATTATGATTGGTCCTGGCAGCGATGTTAGTAGGTCCCCAACCCGGTGTCGTTCCTAGGTTCAATCCCGGGACGCGTTCACACGGATGTTTGCGTTCACACAGAAGGCACAATTTTGGCAATTTTCCGCAAATTTTCTGGAATCAACGCACTGCGTGAAAGGGGCTTTTGTTTTACCTTTTTTTGTAAAGGGCGTTTGACTTTGTCTTTTTACACTGGGTCGGTACTTCCGTCTACGTCACGCGTGACCTTTCCAACGTGATTATGTAATGCGTGATGAGCATTTGTGGTTAAAAAGTATATAAATATTTATTTTTAGAAAATGTCAAGTCAAGTTGAGCTTTATTGTCATTCCGCTACATGTGGGGACATACAGTGCAACGAAATGTCATGCCTCACAGGACTACATAAATACAGACATACAACAATGAAGTAAAACACTATAAACCTATACACAACTAAACTACTGACAGATTTTGACTAAGTATACTATATATAAATGTTTACCCTATACAAACTAAAGATAAAATATGAAAAATAAAAATAAGAAATACAAACTATACAAAGTATATTAATGCTTCACATAAATACTGTACATGTGCAGAGAGAAACATTGTGAGTCAAGCAGCTGGCTGGGGAACAGTACAAGATGATTTGTAGTGCATGAG
>JAFVLL020039472.1:0-34012 GCA_021397915.2 Tor tambroides | reverse complement strand
TTCTTCTCTTCAGTTCACCTCACTCATTTTCTACAGGGTTCAGGTCAGAGGACTGGAATGGCCATAGCAGAAGCTTGGTTTTGTGCTCAGTGACCTATTTTTGTGTTGTTGTTGAGGCTTGTGTTTGGATTATTGTCCAGTTGGAAGATCCAAACATGGCCCATTATAAGATTTCTAACAGAGTCAGTCACTTGTTGATTTTTTTTTATCTGTTGGTATTTGATATAGAATCCATGATGCCATGTATCTAAACAAGATGTCCAGGACCTCCAGCAGAAATATAGGCCCACAACATCAAACATACTGCAGCATATTTCATTGTACACATGGGGTACTTTTTATCCCTGTTTTCACCAAACCCATCTTGAGTGTTTGCTGCTAAAAAGCTCATTTTTTAGTTTCATCTGATCATAGAAGCCAGTCCCATTTGAAGTTCCAGTCATGTCTGATAACTGAATATGCTGGAGATTGTTTTTGGATGAGCGAGGAGAATTTTTCTTGAAACCCTCCCAAACAACATGTGGTGATGTAGGTGCTATTTGACCAAATTTTTTTTAAGGTTTTCTGATCCCAAGACTCAACTATTTTCTGCAATTCTCCAGCTGTGGTCCTTGGAGAGTCTTTAGCCACTTAAACTCTCCTTCTCAGCGTGCATTAGGATGATATAGACACACGTCCTCTTCCAGGCAGTTTCGTAACATTTTCTGTTGACTGGAAATTCTCAATTATCTTTTGCTGCACATCTTAAATATATTCTTTGGTTTTTCTCATTGTGATGGATGATTAAGGGAATTTGGGCTTTGTTTTCCCTCCTGTGAAACAGGAAGCCATGGCCGGATAATTTCATCTTCATAATCACCCTGGAATGCTCAAAATTGTGAATATGAATGGGAATATATTTAATATTATATAATAATTGTGTCCAACGTGTATTTGAGAAAAACATTTATTTCATAATGATATTTCTCCCCATTTTAAATTCTTAATATCCAATGAAAAGTTAGATTTTTGTGAATTTTTTAAATAAAAGATCAAAAGGATTAACAATGCAGATTAATTTTCACAGCCTTCTTTGATCAGGGTGCCGATATTTTTGGCCATGACTGTATATAGGTATTTGGGGTGTAACAGTTCACAAAATTCACGGTTCGATTCGATATGACACAGTCGTGTCACGGTTCGGTACGTTTTCGATACAGCAAAAAGAAAGAAATGCCAGTGAAATTTCCTTGATTTTTAGTAAAAAAAAAAATTAAAAAAAAAATTAAAACTAACATCGTAAAGTATGATCTTTGAAACTTTGAGACTTTGAACAATGCAGTGTGCCGAACAACAGTGGCCTCTCAGATCAGCTGCAGGAGTCGGATTTCATTTATTATGATTTATCACGAGTCGAGCTAACGATGAGATGAGAAAGACAAGAAGTTGGTGAAACATTTTCGAAGTGAAATACAAAAGCGCCTGCTTTAAATATATTTTAGACTTTGGAAGGCCTTTTGTCTTTTGCCGTTTAGCCTCTAAGATGATTTTGGAGGCTTTTTTAACATTAGTTATTTAATTGTTTCCACTGTGTTTTATATTTAAACTTTGTGTAAGTTATTTGCTATTTTATATTATGCCTATAGCATGGTGTATTTGTATTCATTTTGTTAATAAATTAAACATTCTATATAAGTGAGTTTGTCGTAGGCACTGTTTTGTTGTTGTCAGTTCAATCAATTGAGGCCGAATTGACGCTTATTCGAAAGTGAAAGTAAAATGCACACAGGCATTTACAAGCAGTTTAAAAGCGAATAAAAGCGAGGAAAAGAGGGACAACTCTAATGAACTACCTCACCGTCACAACCCTACTGGAGTAGTGCGTTTTTCTTCCGGGGTGGGAGAGGCAGACATCATGTTGCCTGTTACGTTGTTTGGGCTGCCTTTTTGAGCACAGTGGGACTGAGAACATTATATTTCACACACTTTAAGCTCTTTCATTTTCCAAATGTAATATGATTAGTCCAACAAACTGAATCGTTCGGTTTGGAATGCGTACCAAACCAAAAGCCTCGTACTGAACCGTTCAATACGAATGTGTATCGTTACACCCCTAATATATATATATATAGTGGCGGGAGGAGCAAATGACAGACACAGTGGGTGTGGCGTCAGGCCTCGGAGAGGCTTTTATTCAAAAGAAATATCAAAAATAAAGTGTCCAAAGGGGAAAAAAGTGTCCAAAATAAACAGGGGATCTGGTGTCCTCGTCGTGCTGCGGGGTTAGTGAAGGAGGGGCAGTGTTCGAGAAGGAAGGGTCCAGGTAAGGGGCGGAGTCCGGCGGCCGCACGCGCTCCCCTCTTGCATGTCCGGGGCGGGGGCGGCGGCTTCATTTAGCGGCTTCATCCTCCTTTGGTCCGCAGCGCTTCTTGGGGGTTACACGGCCCGGCATCCTGGCCCGTCAGCCGTCTCGCGGGTCCGGCAGCTCGCAACATCGGCGGCACTCGATCCCTCTCGCTCCCTTCCTGGACCCACGAGGACACCAGCGTGCATGCACGTGAAAGAGACCGGTCTCCCGAGGAGAGGCGCGCTCGGCATATATATCAGCGGCGGTGATGAGGCTCCATTCACTTCAGGTGCGCCTCATCACACGCCACAGATCTGGTCAAGCTTTCAGCGCCCTCCTTCACACACCCATCGTCGGAGCCTGGTGAAGGCGCTAATAAGGGACTGAAGTGATGATAATAAGGGGGGAGGCAGCCAACTTGTCACAATATATATATATATATATATATATATAATTTTGATTTGATTTATAATTCTGCTTTGATTATTTTTGAATAAATTTAACTCTGGAGGACAGCAAGTTTATATCAAGCTGATTAATTTCTAAACAAGGATGAAACTCACACTCACTAATGCACAGTTTTCAGGGTTATTGCCGACAGTCACTTTTTAACAGCAATAAAACACTGAAAACAGACATGACTTACGACATTACTTTTCTCAATAATAATAATAAAAAAAAACATACAAACTTACAAGACTTCTGGAAAATTCAAAAATTGAAAATATATATAATTTTTTTTAAGTTTAAAAAAAAAATCGATTTTTAAAAAAGGTACAAATAAAAAAGAAATATAAAATACTGACTGTTACAAATATAAAATGTTTTGCTGAAATCAGTTTACTTGCGCTAAAATCTTTTTGTAGTACTGTTAATGTGTTGACCATTGAAAGCTTTAGAATATCTCTCTTTCTATTGCTCTGTCAGTCTGTCTGTCGCTCTGTTTTTGTCACTCTCGCCATTTCTGTCTGTCACTCTAGCTGTCTGTCACTATTGCTCTATCTGTCAGTCTGTCTGTCACCCTATTTGTCTGTCTATTGCTCTGTCTGTCTGTCAGCCTCTCTGTCGCTCTATCAGTTTGTCTGCCTGTCTGCTACTCTGTCTGTATGACTATAGCTCTATCTATCTGTCTGTCTGTTGCTCTATCTGTCTATTGTTCATCTGTCTATATGGTAACAGATCTGTCTGTCACTCTATTGCTCTTATCTGTCAGTCTGTCTGTGGCTCTGTCTGTCTGTCAGTCTGTCTGTCACTCTATATGTCTGTCTGCTACTCTGTCTGACTATAGCTCTGTCTATCTGTCTGTCTGTTGCTCTATCTGTCTATTGTTCTGTCTGTCTGTCACTCTGTTGCTCTTATCTGTCAGTCTGTCTGTCGCTCTATATGTCTGTCTGTCTCTCTGTCACTCTATTGCTCGTATCTGTCAATCTGTTGCTTTGTCTGTCTATTACTCTATTGCTCTTATCTGTCAATCTGTTGCTTTGTCTGTCTATTACTCTATTGCTCTTATCTGTCAGTCTGTCTGTGGCTCTGTCTGTCTGTCAGTCAGCCTGTCTGTCACTCTATATGTCTGTTTGTCTGTCTGCTACTCTGTCTGTCTGACTATAGCTCTATCTGTCTGTCTGTTGCTCTGTCTGTCTATTGTTCTATCTGTCTGTCTGTCACTCTGTTGCTCTTATCTGTCAGTCTGTCAGTGGCTCTGTCTGTCTGTCTGTCTGTCTGCTACTCTGTCTGTCTGACTATAGCTCTATCTGTCTGTCTGTCTGTCTGTTGCTCTGTCTGTCTATTGTTCTATCTGTCTGTCTGTCACTCTATTGCTCTCATCTGTCAGTCTGTCTGTGGCTCTGTCTGACTATAGCTATATCTGTCAGTCTGTCTGCTGCTCTGTCTGTCAGTCTGTCTGTCTGTCTGTCGCTCTATATGTCTGTCTGTCTGTCACTCTATTGCTCTTTTGTGTCAGTCTGTCACTTTGTCTGTCTATTACTCTATCGCTCTTATCTGTCAGTCTGTCTATCACTATCTGTCAGTCTCTTGTCACTCCATCTATCTGTCTGTCTCTCTATGGCTCTGTTTGTTACTCCATCTGTCTGTCAGTCTGTCTGTCTGTCACTCCATCACTCTTATCTGTCAGTCTGTCTATCTGTCTGTCTATAGCTCTGTCAGTCTGCTTGTCGCTTTGTCTGTTCGTCTGTCTATGGCTCAATCTTGAGAGTTCATGACAGCATGATGGATGGAGTAACTGTATAAACTTGTTGGTTTAAAAAAATTGTGTAAAAAATTACAATGACAGAAAACATTAAATGTGATTTATTAGTATACAGTGAAATAAACTAGGGCCTGTAATATATACAATCTTATTGCCATCAAACTGATTTCCAATTCATAATGTTGCTTGGGGGAAATATGATGAAGAAAAAAAGAATGTGACCTGTGTGAATGGCCAGTTAGACAAATACAGAGAGAGAGAAATTCAAGAGAGACAGACTGATGTACAAATTAGTTAGGACAAAAATAAACCACCAGATAGCAGATGAGGAGACAGAAAAACAAATTTGACTACCCAGAGTCCGCACAAAAGAAACATACATCTTTCCACAAATACACAGAGAAAAGACAAATAAATGAATGTTCTTACAAAGAGCAAGAATGCTAGGACATCCAAATTTCCCTTATGTGAATGATGTTCGATTTCAGCACTAGGAGACAAAGAAAGCAAAAGGATTGGTTTGAGTTATTTGTCTTTCAGCAGAAGCTTTTATCTAAAGAAACTTACTGGAGGAACCTCAGGTTAAACACTCTGCTCAAAGGTGTAATGAGGATAGGACGAGAGAAACTCACAAAGAAAAGTCCTGGTGGTATTTCCTCTTAAAGTCAGGGAAAATATGTTTATGTGATTAATATTGCATTAAAAAATGATTCATATTATATGAAGATTTAAATGTATTAATGTGATGAATTAATCTGCATTAATCTGCAATTGACAGCACTAATTAATTGAAACAGACAAATTTGTTTAAATAATTAATTCAGATGTTTTAGTCTTCGTTTTAGTTTTAGTATGCATATATATTTTCCTCGATTCCTCGTTCAGAAACTGGGCTACAATTGTCAATCTATATGTTTACTAAAAAAGTAAATTAAAAAACGAAAAAGAATCTGCTCAAAAGATTCATTCATTCAGCAGTTGAACACAAGTGGTCATACTATATGTTTTTGATTCACTAAAAAGATCCAGCAGATTAATCACAAATTAATTTCTTTTGACAATTGGACTTTACTTGTTGTGCTGTATGTGTTTGATTCAGTATAAAGAACCAGGATCAAAAGATTCACTCATTTGACAATTGAACTTCAGTGGTCACACAATACGTTTTTGATTCACTGAAAAGATCAGGCTCATAAATTAATTTTGAAAAAGGACCAGATCTCACTTCCCATCCCTGATTCTAAGTCAAGAAAGTTTAGTGACCTTGGCAGTAGGCTACTAACAATTGGTGTGGGTTGAAATTCACCCAGATTGTCTCAGTATCTGCAGTCTTTATGTTGCCAGCCCATTTCTAAACCCAGACCAATTACACAGTGAAGTGGAGAAATGCGTGAAAGAGCAAGAGATTAAGAGTTTAAGTAGTGCAGGATGTGTCCTAAGCTCAGGACTGAAGAGCATGTCTGTCTGAGTGCTCTTTCCAGCCTGGAAGCTCAGGATTTGTGTGGAAACTGGGATAGCATCCATTGTACAGATCCGCATGATCCTGCCAGAGCAATCAGGTATCGGAGCTCACACCAAAGTGCTACATTCCCCCCACATGCTCAACAGGAGGGGTTCGCATGGATTCGGCCTGCCCTTTGAGACAGAATTCTGAAAAATCAAGGGAAATAAGCCCCCTTGTTTTCAGGAGCAGTTGCCAGATATTGTGTTTCGGTAAGAGCTTACAGGGAAAGTACAGCCATATGAAGCAAATCCCATTAAATTCTACCAGTATCCACTCCAGGGATGGACATAATACTGATGCATACTGATACAAATACATATTTCTGATACTTTTGAAACCTCAGATTTCTCAGTCCTCCTTTCCAGCATTGAAATCCCAGCTCATTTTCTTCAATATCGAGTGATTTGGTCTTTTCAAAAACAATGATTGTGTTGAAAGAATGCAAATTGAGCAAGACTTGCTTTTGTAATTTCATGGCTGAAGACAAGGAAATAACTTGGATAACTAGATTTTTTCTTTTTTCTCTAAATTTCTAGAGTTTATTGCCAAATTGATGGTTTTTATTCCCAGTCGTTTTTTTCCCATTCTCATTTACATGTATGATTTTTCTTTATTTGCTTTATTTCCCCACTGCGACTTGTCAGATGTAATTTTGATCATTTTAAGAAATAACTTTAAGAAAATGTGTTCACATTACAGTGCATTTTAAGATGTTTTAGACTGAACTTTTTAACTTTTGTATTTCAAATGTTTGTTTGTTTATTTGTCTGCTTCTACATGTATACATGTACATATTTTGATTATAATTATTATAACATACACTGATCAAAAAAATTAAAGGAACACTTTTTAATCAGAGTATAGCATCAAGTCAATTAAACTCCTGTGATATTGATCTGGTCAGTTAAGTAGCAGAGGGGGTTGTTAATCAGTTTCAGCTGCTCTGGTGCTAATGAAATTAACAACAGGTGCACTAGATGGGCAAAAATGAGACGACCCCCAAAAACAGGAATGGTTTTACAGGTGGAAGCCACTGACATTTTTTTCCCCTACTCATTTTTTCAGACTTTTTTCACTAGTTTTGCATTTGGCTATAGAGTCAGTGTCATTGCTGGTAGCATGAGGCAACACCTGGACTCTACAGAGGTTGCACAGGCAGTCCAACTCCTCCAGGATGGCACATCAATAAGTGCCATTGCCAGAAGGTTTGCTGTGTCTCCCAGCACAGAGCATGGAGGAGATTCCAGGAGACAGGCAGTTACTCTAGTAGAGCTTGACAGGGATCGTAGAAGGTCCTTAACCCATCAGCAGGACTGGTATATGCTCGTTTGTGCAAGGAGAAACAGGATGAGCACTGCCAGAGCCCTCCAGCAGTCCACTGGTGTGAATGTCTCTGACCAAACGATCAGAAACAGACTTCATGAGGGTGGCCTAAGGGCCCGACGTCCTCTAGTGGGCCCTGTGCTCACTACCTGGCACCGTGGAGCTCGATTGACATTTGCCATTGAGCACCAGAATTGGCAGGTCCGCCACTGGTGCCCTGTGCTTTTCACACATGACTGATGTGAAAGGATCTGGAGAAGCTGTGGAAAATGTTATGCTGCCTGTAACATCGTTCAGCATGTCCAGTTTGGTGGTGGGTCAGTGATAGTCTGGGGAGGCATATCCACGGAGGGACGCACAGACCTCTACAGGCTAGACAATGGCACCCTGACTGCCGTTAGGTGTCGGGATGAAATCCTTGGACCCACTGTCGGACCTTATGCTGGTGCAGTGGGTCCTGGGTTCCTCCTGGTGCACGACAATGCCCAGCCTCATGTGGCGAGAGCATGCAGGCAGTTCCTGGAGGATGAAGGAATTGATACCGTTGAATGGCCCCACGCTCGCCTGAACTACATCCAATAGAACACCTCTGGGACATTATGTTTCGGTCCATCCGATCCTGCCAGGTTGCACCTCAGACTGTCCAGGAGCTCAGTGATGCCCTGGTCCAGATCTGGGAGGAAACAATCCAGGACACCGCCCGTTGTCTCATTAAGAGCATGCCCTGACATTGTCAGGCATGCATACAAGCACGTGGGGGCCATACAAACTACTAAGTACCATTCTGAGTTGCTGCAATGAAATTTCAGCAGAATGGACTAGCCTGCTGCATCAGTTTTTCACTTTGATTTTTTGGGTGTCTTTGAATTCAGCCCTCTGTGGTTTGATAGTTTTCATTTTCATCAAACGGTGTGGTATCCTTTCGTTCCTAACACATTACCCAGTCCATATCAGTATAGATATCAGCATGATATTCTTACCCATTGAGATCTGATGTGTTTTCAAAGTGTTCCTTTAATTTTTTTGAGCAGTGTATATTACTTTAATATGACCTATGACTTTAATATAAATAAAATAAAAAATAATATAAATAATAATAGTAGTAATAATAATATAAATTATAAATATAATAACATGTAAAATATAAGTAAGGAATCATTGAGGGTTATTGTAGTATTATTATTATTATTATTATTATAACAACAACAACAACCATTTTTGAACTTTTGCATTCCTCTTACGGTTCTCCTCCCAGAATAAAAAAAAAATAAGTTATGCATATTATTGCATTATAGTTTGAATCTCAGATGAGAGTTAAATCAGCAAGCCATATTAAATCCATTTAGCCAAACTCTTTGAGTTATATGCTCAACACTGGCCTTTTCTGGAAGACTGTTTTGTGTCGACCGCGCAGGCAGGAAAACACCCCCAGGCTTGGCATAACCGGTAGCAGAGCTGGTAAAAGCATTTAGGATTTAAGGCTTCATTGTTTGTGTTTCCAGAAGAAAGAAGAGACTCCTTAGTGGTCAGCCGCAGCGATGGACATTGAGGGTTTTAGCTAGACTATTGTGAACTGCCGCACTCATTTTAACCCATTCTCCCAACGGCCCTCGCCCAGTTTCTGTGGAGGCTTATTTCATCTGATTCCTGTGTGGAAACAGCTCTTGAACATCCCTGTGGTGACTTGATATATCTGTTAAACTTCTGTTCCTGCTGGGTAATGTGTATGTACATCTGTTTATAATGCATTTGCCCTACTTGATGTGTATTTTGAACTCGTTTATTAGCTTGCTAGTTGTCACATTGATGTATTGAATCTGATATTTTAATCATTTCTTGACTCATGGTTCCTCTATTCCTGGCCAGTGGTCTAGACATTTACATAAGAGATATTAGCTGTGTCCAAAAATCTAGCGAGCTGCCTATGTAGACAGCATTTTAAGGTACAACTAACCTTTCCAAAGACTTTCCAATATCTAGACAGCAACATTATGCTGCCTTTAAGACACATCTTACGGTCAAATTCTAAAAGCAATTTCAGAATGCATTGTGATGAACTTGGTGAAAAATTTAATTAAAAATTATGAATCAGGAGTCGAGAGAAATGTAGAAAATGTTCTACTTTGGTACTAAAAGGTGTTCATAAAGTTTAGTCTCAATTAAAACTATGGAAGATTGTTTCTACCACTGAATTAAAAAAAAAGTTAATTGCGACTTCTCACAATTCTGACTTTTTTTTCTCAGAGTTGCATGATGTAAACTCACAATTGCGTGTTTAAGTCAAAATTGCGAGATATAAACTCACAATTGTAAAAAAAAATATGTCAGAATTGTAAGCTGACTTTTTTGTTTCTTTAGAATTCGATTTATAAATTCACAATTAAAAAAGTAAATTGCAACTTTGTATCTCACTGTTCTGGTTTATAACTCACAATTCTCAGAATTGCAAGATTATATCTGGCAATTCTGACTTTTTTCTCGCATTTCTGAGGAAAAAGTCAGAATTGTGAGATAAAAAGACACAATTACCTTGTTAAAGGGGTCATCGGATGCCCATTTTCCACAAGTTGATATGATTCTTTAGGTTCTTAATAAAAAAAATCTAAAATATACTTATCTAAAATATACTATACTATATAATTTCTCAATGGTAGTGTAAAACAACACCCTTTTTACCCGGTCAAAATCAACTCTGTTTACAGCTAGCCGTTTTGTTGCATGTCGCTTTAAATGCAAATGAGCTCTGCTCACCCCGCCCATCTCTTCCAAGACAGTAAACTTTAGTGAAACTCCATTGTGAAACTTGCTAACTAGTACTTTATTAGGAAAGGCGATATGCAAAGATTCATTAAAAAAAAACAAAAAACGTTTACTCACTTCTTCTGTATGTGAAGCTGGATCACGAATTATTCGCTCGAACATAGACGCATTTAGGTAGATCGGGGGGCGCATTCCCTTCACAAACAAATGTAATCCACAACATCTTCAGCAGCTCAGATGTCGGGAGTAAATGATGACTGCTATGTTCATTATTGCATCCAACAGCAAAACACTTCAAACACTTAGGAGTCATTCATTCTACATCTGCTCCGGTGGTAAAACAATGGCTGATAACAGCTTACTCAGGGCGAATCTAAGGTAAAACGCTAGTGTCACTCAAACAATCGTGGGAGGGCCTGGGTCTGTCTGACGTCACACAGACAACAAGCTTAGAACGGCTTGATTTGAGAAAGGGGTAATAATTTTAGTAGATTTAAAAAAAAAAACACTGGGTGGATTTTTATCATTATAGGGTGGTTGTGTACACACACTGCCAACACACACATTTATGTTCAAACAACAAGTAAAAGTGCATTTTGCATCCAATGACCCCTTTAACAGTATTGTTGTTGTTAGCTTAGCATCATGCTAATGTTAAACTAATGGAATCAGTTATGACTGAGTCTCACTGTGAGTGAGCTCTATATGTGTGGCATATGGAGTTTTGAGCATCTAAAACAGTCACTTAAGAGGCTTTATTTCATTTTATATAGGATGCTGCCTACATAGGGAGTTAACAGTCAAAATGGCGGATGGAGTCAAGAGAAATGTCATATGTAAATGTTTCATTTGGTACCGAAAAGTGTTTATAAAAAGTTAAGTCTAAATAAAAATGGACTTTTCACGCAGTGTTTCTGTGCTGTGTGTTTTAGCCATTTGAACAGTATTGTTGTTGTTAGCTTAGTACGATGCTAATGTTAAACTCTGTTGGAATCAATTGTGAGTGAGCTCTATATGTGTGGCACATGGAGTTGCTGCCTATTGAGCATTCAAATCAGTCAGAGGTTTCATTTTGGTTTGGGATGCTAGGAAGCTCATTGGTTTGGAACCATTATTAACATTTACATACATGTGCACTGTTCTACTCCATTTTGCAGCAAATAGTATGAATAGTGTGTTCCTGCTGAAAATTCCAACAAAAAGTGCACTTTAAATACCTAGGTGATACCACCAGATACCACTTAATTAACCAAAAATATGAAGTTTGAAATCTTGGACTCTTTATCAACTTATAATTCACAGCTTTAATTATGTAGTGGAGGTAAAGATGGTAGATGAAAAACTAGCTTTCAAACTGTCGTACACTGAACAGTAGAGTCCATAGTGTATTTGCGGCACAACTTAGGTTTCTAGCCCAATTCTTTAGCATCATGTTAATCGAGTACAATTTGTCCTTTTATATGCTTTCTCCATTGTTCACACTCCTCCAAGTAGCAAACAAAGACGTAGCTTGTTCCACACATGGTTTTTGAAATCTTTCTTCATAGTAGCCACTTTCCAGACTGCACTGTGTCTTTTAAGCGAGACGGAGAGCAGATACAGTGGCTTTTACTTCAATTTACGTTCTTCTACTGTGAAAGGCACCAGACGGGGACAAAGTCCAGTTATGCTTTTATGAGCACTTTAAAAACTACACTGGCAAAATATCTACTGTAATATGATGAAATATTTAATTGAAAAAGTTTTTCTTGAGAATACCATTTCTGAATGGTCGTCAATGAGAAAAGATACTTTTTTTGTCACCAGATGGTGTAGCTGCAACATCTGCCGGATAGCAGAGGCTATGGGGACCAAGGTAACTATGAAAAAAATTGACCTCTCGCCCCCTGTTTTCAACCCCTTCTCCTCCAAACAATGGTTTCATTCTGGTATGTACCCCCCAGTAAGTTCCCAAAGGATAACATCAAATCCTGTTTCACTCAAAAATATGTCCAATTACGGAAGTCAAATAAGTTGATAGTACTTAATCTGAGTTGAGTTTTATGGTCTCGCATTGTAAATGTTAGGGTTTGTACCGCCTATGCTTACTCTAGAAGTGTGTAAAAGGGTCACTTAGCGCACACCCCATGGACGGTGGCTCATGTTGACACAAAGCTGGGCCCGTTTCAACAAGTTATACGATATTCTAAGCAGATTTACAATGGGTAAACAAACACATTTGCAGAAACTGTGTGCTGTATAGACATGAACATTAATTTTTAGCAATACTCAATTCCCTTAGCCCAAAACTGAAAATACAAGCTGTGCGCTGGGAACTCTCTGGTGTGTATGTCTGCAGGCTGACATATGGGGCGCATGTACATCTATTAGCAGCTGGGGTGCAATTGCGGCCCGCTTGAGTTTGAGTAACAGACGCAGGCTGCTTGGCTTGTGCCAGAGGGTTGTTGAGGGCTGTAAGCTGTGCGTGCGTCGTATAAAGTTGTCTGAGATTATCACAAGGCTGGAAGGTGCGATGTTGTTAATATGCCCTAACGGGCCATGACTTCGGTTTGGGTCAAAACCTGATATGTCCACACTAAAAATTGAGAAACTCCACAGGCCAGTCAGTGGAAAAGGCAAAAAATGCAAAGGGAACTCTGGCAAATGTCAAAGGCACTGGAAAAACGAATGTCCTCTTTGCTATAGTCCAAGTCTTGATTCATCAGCGGAGAACTAGTTTTTCGTCTTGTATATTATGCGGTTGCGTTAAATGACATCAGCGCTCAATGTGCAGAGCAGTCAGCTTCATTGAACTGCTCTGTAATATATTGTCTGTTTGTTCAGCTGCTTTGCATGTGAGTCTTTTTGGACGGTCGCTACTAGAGCAAATTGGGTTTAATGTATGCTCAAGGCTTCTGGAAAACTGCATCTTGGATTAAACTTCTTCAGATGAGGATTACACAGTTTAATAGATGGCAGTCTGGGGGTTTTATGTATCAACTCATTTACTAAAGTTGAAGGGTATGATTTTTTCATCACTAGTGGCACTAAATGCAAAATGCATTTAGTCTTAGATGGTTTAAGATGGACATAACTGGTTTAAGCTGATCTCCCAGACTGCTAGACCAGCTAAAACCAGTTAACCAACTTAAACTGGATTCAATTGGTTTCTTCAATAGGGATAATAAACTGAGATAAAGTATATTCATGTTGTATTTAAAAGTGAAATCTGTCGGCATATAGTGCTGTTGCGCTTTGGGTGTCCCAAGTTCGAGTCCTGCCTCACAGACCTTTCTAGATCCCATCCCCCCTCTCTCTCTTTCCCACATCATTTCCTGTCTAAACACTGTCCCATCAAAAATAAAGGCAAAAAAGCCAAAAATAAATCTAAAAAAAGAATGTGAATTCCATGTCACATTTAAATTCAAACAAAGCTTAATACTATTCCTTCAGATTATTTGTGAGGGTTTAGACATGAAATACACATCCATATACATATATGGATTCCTTAAATGCTTAATAAGTATGATTTCTTTCAAATACATGCTAAATGGGCAGTTCACACCAAATACTGCATCAAATTTAGGTTTTAGCCTGTTGTAGCCAATTGAGTACTTGGCCAAAATTTAGAATCTCTTCATGGTGGAATGTTTACTGTGTCACGGAATGTTTTATTTTATACTGACTGTTTAATTATATCATGGTTTAATAGTACTTTTGGACACCTACATAAAATAATTTTGTGCCAGATTAGCGATTTGCTACAATACAGGTCTATGATTTGGCTCAACTATGCTAGTATTTAGAGAAAACAATGTGAAAATTGATTAAAAAAAAAAAAGTTAAAATCTAAAATATTAAATTGATTATTCAGTGTAAAGGCCACATTTGTGAATCTTCAGCAAAAATGTGCGACCTAAAAATGTCCACTGTCTTTTGTCAATACCAAGAATTGTACTTATCCAGAGTGAGCAAAAGGGCTGGCAAAATCACTCTGGACCCCTCACATCCAGCACACTCCCTCTTTGAACTGCTGCCGTCTGGTCGACGCTACAGAGCTCTGTGCACCAGAACGACCAGACACAGAAACAGTTTCTTCCCTCAGGCAATCCATCTCATGAGCACTTGACAATAATTACAGTACACACACTACTTATACACATATTTATCTAACATTGATTCAAAATCCAGTAAAAACAGTGATGTTTTGAAATTTTATTACAGTACGTTTAAACTGTAACATGTGATGTAGGCTATTCCTGTAATGGCAAATCTGGATGTTTTTACACATTTTTTTTGGCAAGGTTCCCCTGGTAAAATTCGCATTGCAGGGGCTAAATCTCACGTTTTTGGGGTCGCTTCAACCCACGGACATGAAAAACAACTCACGGCATATTTCCATATTTTCCATATTTCCAGAATCTAGGCTTTTGTGTATTTATTTAATTAATTTATTTGTTTGGTTGTTTGTATTTAGGTTGATTTTTTTTTATGCATTCATTATGTTGATTTTTGGGCTTATTTAAGTGTATTTATTTATTTTATTATTTCATTTTTATTTTATTTTTTGGTTTATTCATATATAATTAAATGGAGTTCCAGTGAAATCTCCAGGGACTTCTAGTGTGTGTAATCTGCAATATTCTCAATAAAGAATCCCTGTGGTACATGAGAAAACAGAAGTCTCTTGGGACATACAAGGATGCGGAGATGCAGGCTGCTTCACAAAATACCCACACCTTAAGCTTAAAGATATTTGTCAGTAGGAAGTGCGGGGTGGAGTTGTCTAAATTTCTGAAGGTCGAGTGTGTTAAAAATAAGATTTATTCCTGATCTGTGACATTGTAAACATTGTATTTTACTCTGTGGTTTGTATTGCACTCTTTCTCGTTCTCTTCCATATGGTTTTCCCACCTGATCCACCGGTCGCTCCAGCTGAGGATGCAGCTGGTGTCCATGTCTGCTCAGCTCATCCCAAGAGCTAGCAGCCACACCTTGCCATGATTCACATCTTCAGGGAAGCAATTCCCTCAGCGGTTCGCGCATCTCTCGACGTTGCGTTTTGATGAGATTTTAACGCGCAGGAATCTCCAACATCCCATTAATGATGAATCACAACATCTCCAGTGTTAAAACAAACATCTCCAGATGCTTCACTTCACCTGCCGTTCTGCGACAAAGATGATCGAGAACCTACACAGAAGTACGACTCCTCATGTTTTCGAACCTCCCACAGGTGCGAATGGAGCTATGAATGCGTCATCTGAAATAATACATCACTGCTTAGCCTGCAGCCATTACGGGTTAATATCCTACATGGGGATGTCAGATGAAAAACAACACTTTTGAGACGAGCACTTACTTACGTCGGGTGATGGTGCTCGGTTAGCACATGTCTCTGGAATGGGTTTTTATGTAGAACATATGGAGCTATTGAAGTGAGGAATATTTCTGATATGACCGCTGTTATACCGCTGAGAATGGCGTTTTTTTCCATTACCCTTCTGATCCGTAATGGTGCCCTGCTGCGGTTTCGATACGCTTTAAACCTGCAACTGCGTTTATTAATAGAGCTCTGGGGATATGGAAAAACTCGTTATAATTTATGCGGAATTTGCTACGTTACAAGAAGTGCTGACATGTAGTGACATCAGATCTGTTGGGCCAGTGTTTTGGTATATGATATGACTGACTCGCCTCGGGACATAAATTTGAGGTGGAAGAAGCAAACCGAAATCTCCGCAGTCGAGTCATGTAAATACTATGGAGTATTTGGAAGCGTCTCTGGAATTAAGTGTGTTGTGGGATATTCGGGGAGTACTGTGGGAAGAGAACATATTATTGAGGGATATTACGCAAGGGGAAAATTGGGAGATTGTTTGCAAAAAAAAAAAGTGGAATAATTTTTGATAGTCGGACTGGGGATTCGGTAAATAAGAAGGAGCTTGTGGAAAGTTTTTGGAGCGTTTTGGCTTCTGGATCCGTGGGTTCTATACTGAATGAATGGAAGTGATATTGGACATGCTCGAGATGCATCCATATGGGTACGTTTTCATTTCATGCAGACCAAGATAAATATGAGTCTGAGAGCTAGAAGAAAAGAAAGACTTCCATTTGAAGTCTTGCGTCCCGCTGTGTCTTTTGCTCTGCTAATCGTACGTAAGGTATCCTTGGCTTTTGATGAATCCTGAATGCCATTGAAATGGCAAACAAATGTCAAGGCTGGGAAACAGGTCACATATCCTATTCCCATCTCAAAGAAACACAAAGAGGTGCCAGCAGCTATGGAAAGAGAAAAGAAACCAGTGTTTTTCTGGAGACTTTGAGGGCAAGCAATGCATGCACTCATCCCTCGGCTCTGACTTCTGTGGACAGGAAGGCCTGCTGAGCAAAGATGTGCCGTGGATGGATGGAAATGGAGCATTTCTTCCCTCCTTCGACCCAATGGAAAACATACATGAAGCGAAAACAAATGCTGTATTGATTATGCCTTTAAAGTCCCAAATGGTGGCCTTTCGTGACATTCATGATGCTTCTGTGACTGGCATCCTTTTTATGGTTTCTTGAGGGATTTGATGTGTATAGTAACACATGGATGTTACATTTTTGTGTAATAGACGGGTTTGGGAAAATAAAAGCCCTGTTCATTTTCCCCATAGCGGAACTGATTTTTAACAATAACTTACAAACTGTTAAAGACAGACCTACTGCGAGCTGTGAGGTTAATTTATGGTAAATGCTTTTGTTGAAGCCATTAGCCATCAACTTATGTTTTAAATAATCACCTTTAATTGCAGAATTCCTGGAAGAAAAGCTACATTGCCCATGAAATCTCCAGAGAACTGCAGCGAGGAAGTCAAACCAAAAGAGCATCTGTAGCATCTGCCAACTTCTGTGAAGCACTGTGAATGAGGCAGTAAACTCTAACTACACTCAAACTACTTAAATATTTATATTACTAAATATTAAATATTACCATTAATATTTATAATGAAATAATTGCATATGTATGTAATCAACATACATAGGATTGTAGTCTTGTACCTTTGTCTTTTTGACAGATTTTCAAATGCATTTTTGTTTCAAATCAAAATTATAATGTTGTGATTCACCTCATAGGTGGTTAGTTTGGTTCATGGATTATAACTTTTTGATGAAGACTTTTTTGAAATACTATGGGAAAATGAAATGGTAAAAATACTACAGAACCGTGGCCACCAAAATGGACCGGCACTGTCAAACTCTGTATAATAAGCTGATAATTATTTCATTTCAATTCAATTCAGTTCAGTTCAATTCAAGTTTATTTGTATAGCACTTTTCACGATGCAAATCGTTGCAAAGCAACTTTAAAGAAATGTAAAGTTTTTACATTATACTTAGTAATATTTAGTAATATAATTACTATAATTATGCAAATTTCATAATTTAGTAATATAATATTTAGTAACAATTACTTAAATGTATTGTTATAGGTGACATTAAAATTTGATACTTTTTTAAATTTATAAAAAAATCAAAATAAAACACTAAGAACTAAAATTAGTCAGTTAAATGCTACACATTAATTTAGACACTACAACATTTTAATGCACAGTATAAAAATGGGATATTTCGAAATTTACTAAACATTGCATTTTATAGTGTTATTACTTTATTAGTATTTTTAGCAACAGATTTATAATGAGTGTTAAATGTGTTAGTGGTAGACAGCAAAGGTAATTTAAATATTAAAATAGACAAAATAAGCTAAACAATTCACCTTTTACCGGTAGTTTGATTGGCAGGTGATCTGACCAATCATAATGCAGAATCTGCCTTTGCGAAGGGTCAGTTAAGCATTCAATAACAACCAGTACCAGTAAGTGAAAAAAATCTCAAATGTCGGCCGATAACCGATATGTTTCCGATATATATTGTGCAGTTTCCACAATCAGTCTTTATTCGTCCATATTTGTTAAATAATATACATAATGGACAGTACTTTTGTCCAATGAAATCACACTGTGGGTGGGACTACCCAACATATCAGAAATGAAAACCAGATGAACCAGAGCTATCATGGTCTCGGCTGTTTGAGACGTAAATGTAGTAGATTACCACAAAAAGATCTGGGTTTCTCTCAATCTTCAGGTCCTCACGCCTCATCACTTCAGAAGAAACACTACCAGAGCTTTTGTTATGCCCTTGTGTCTTGGACAAGATGCAATCCATAGGTGTCCTGACTGTATTGATTTCACAGAAGTTATGAAATCTTTTTTTATATTATGTAATGATATTTTCACTATAATTACGTGCAGTCTCAGTCTCAAGACACACCCTGGAATGGAAACACAATGTTCAGATGCTGAGATGGATTGAGAGACTCATCAGAGAAAGACATTCGAGACCGAAGAGGCCTAAAGTGCGTATTATGATTACTTCAACAGATCGACCTCTGGCGGCAGCGCAACAAACACCTGACAACATTACGAATGCGCCTGCATATCTCTTTAGGGCCGCCCGCATGTGTTCGCAGACGAATTTGGGCACCCCAGACACCGTTCAGTGGAAACGGCAGCGGTGCGTCAGGATTGTTGTGGAAAGGTTGTTCTGAACAGCCGAGCCAAAGACCGACATCTTCTCCCACTTCGTACATTACGCCTTGTTTATCATTCAGTCTCGATGGTTCCCGTCGAAAGAAAAATAGCGGTTGAAATATGTGATGGCTGATTTGAGGCAAGTGGATGGGGCTTAAGTGTGAGTGGAAAGAAGAACAGAACTGTTTCCATCAGACTGCTTCTCCTAATCCTGACGCGCAGCCACTGGAAGAAGCGGCTCTCCTCCGGACATGTGTTCGTTATTAATCCAGGAACTCCTCACACTTCAGGAATCCTTACAGGTTTTACTTCACTGTGGTATTATCCAGACTCCAGTTGAAGCATATCCCTTGTCAGAAACTTCATGTTGTATCAAAGTCAAAGCTGGAGCCGGTTTCAGATCGCCTGGTGGATTTCAGTCTCTTTGGGTTGTTATGATCCATGGCTCCTTATATGAGAATTTTTATATTTATGGCCGTCATTAAAAGCACTGTAATGCATCTGCGATGAAAATACTGCTGATAAAAGATGCAACTGGCAAATAGCGTTGTTTATGTAATTTTGCACAGACATTACTTTCCAAATTAAAACAAAGCTTTTAGATGTTGGCGACCCGAATGGGCCTGGATCGGGTTTAGGGGATGTTCACTCGAACAGAATGTGTTTTTGTGTTCAGAAAGGTTTTCCAAAGAAAACACTGAAACTTGAAAAAACGGAACAAGATGGTCTAGATTTTATTTTATTTTAAATTCAAAATGTTTGGAAAAAATCCCTCACATTGCATTTTTATTTAATTTCAACATATAATAATAATAATTAGTGCGATTAATCGCATCCAAAATAAAAGGTTTTGTTTACATAATATATGTAAGTGTGCTGTTTATATTTATTATGCATATATAAATACACACACATGCATGCATATATTTCAGAAAAATGTTATGTTTATATATTAAATATATTTATTTATAATATAAATTATATAAATATAGACATGTAAATACATGTAAATATTTTCAAAATATATACTGTATGTGTGTGTGTATTTATATATACATAATAAATATACACAGAACACACACGTATATTATGCAAACAAAACTTTTATTTTGGATGTGATTAATCGTTTGACAGCACTAATAATAATAATAATAATAATAAAGTCTCTGGATATTGTTTTTGGATATTTAATTGTACAGCTTATTCTTTTTACATTTGTACTTTTTCCATTATCTAATGCTCACTAATAACAATAATTTAATGACATTGGTTTCGCCATTACATTTAACAATGGCAAAAGTCCATGCAACTTTTATTGTCCTTTTCAGAGCTTTATGTACAGGACAATTTTCAGTGGATAATTACTTAAATTTTGGTCTGTTTATCACATAAAAATACTCTGAATATGGAACATTAATTGTATGTATTTTTTATGCTTTTCTTTTAAAGCGTTACATAAATCACCATCCTCAGACATTCATTTTTTTCTCACGTAAGAAATAGACAGGTTTAGAAATAACTTTGTCTAAATGATGACAGAACTGTCATTTTTCACTTCAAATAAATGTAAACAGTCAAATACAGTGTAAATGCTGTGTAAACTTTCATCTCAAGGTTAAAACAACATTGATTTAGTTAGCTTTATATCAAAGGTAACTACTACAAGCAACTTTGGCTTCAGTGTTGTGTGACCGTCAGCTTCTCTGGACTCCAGAAATTCGCTCCCATTTTTGTTCTCGCTGTCCAAAAACACACCAGTCTAATTCAAAACATGTCCCTGGACTTTGTCGTTGAATTGGGATTTTTTCCTCTTCGTCGTGCTTTGGCCCAGACAGAAAAAACAACAGGAGAAAGGAACCTGGCACGGGAAGTTCATAGATTATTCTAACCACTCATAAAGCACCGACACTTAATGCTGGACCGTATTCCTGCTTTTTGATTGGCTGCCGCACAGGCCCAAAGCAAGCTGAGCTGATCGCTCTAATGCTTCTTTAATGTTCCAAAGAAATCTTAAGACAATTACTTCTGGAACTCGGTTTGTGTACGTCATTGTGAAAAGGCCAGTCTAACGCATGCCGATACATAAATCAATAGCACTGCTGATTTGATTCACCTTGTCAAAGAGCGTGATTCATTCCTGCCTGTTGAGACTGAGGTCTGCGTCCATGAATGGAGAGTATAGAGTTCTCCTCAAATAACCAGCCGTCCAGGAGCTTCGAGTGGCAGTTTAAATATACAGGAATATTCTCAAACAAACTCGTATGCCAAGGGCAACAGCTTTTATTTATTTATGTTTTTTTGGGGATTTCCTGTATATTTATAGATATGTTAAAACCTGTAGGCTGGATAAGAAGCTTGTGTTTGTGTGTGTGTGTGTGTGGAGACCAGTGGAGCACTTGACTGGACTCTTGTCCATCTAACAACTTTTTTTTTTTCCCCATTATGCTATACCAGTCTCTTCATCGTAAAGAATGGTAGCTAGAAACCAAGCCTTTTCAAATTTTTTTATTAAATTTTAAAATTCATTCATTCATAAGAGTATAATTATTATTATTTTTAAAGTGAAAAAATATGATAAATATAAAATTGTAAATAAAATGAATTTCATTAGTGGTGCTTGCCAAAGGCGAAGCATCACTATTATTATCTCACATACTTATTATTATTCTTACTTCTTCCGTACAAATTTCGGCGCGTAACTATAAAAGTATATAATATTAATATTAATATATTGCACATACAGTATAAGAACATGTGTATGCAGTTATTAATACATGTGACTGTTTCAGTGTGGTAGAATTGAGTGTAGATGACCCTGAGATTTTTAGTATAGCACTGGTTGTTGTGCACGTTCCTCACAAAGTTTGTGATAACATTGTGAATTTTTTATTTTTTTTTGTTGTTGTTCTTATTGCATAATGTCTGTTATGTTATTGAAGCAGAGAAATAGTTTCCACTCTGACGAATGAAATCGACTCCAGAGATGGTACATTCCGTGGCATTGGCATGTTTCCGACTGAGCGGTCTGAACCATCATTTCAAAAATGAACTTTGAAAAGGCTTATTGAGCTGAAAATATATCACTTCCACATTTAATAGTGTTCTATGATATAAAACACTGGGGAACATTTTTTTTTACTTTAACATGCTAATTTTATAATGTAAATTATTTATGAATACGGTTTTAAATCACTACCATTGAATCTTTTGTTGACAGTTCAAACCCCAAGTTGGTATGATTTGTCCTTGCCTTCTCCATCTTTCTGAGCCTGAGGAAACTCTTCTGTCTGACTGAATGAAATCTCCACACCATTATCATCACTATGAGTTTGTAAAGACAGAGAACAACTCTGTTTCAGGAACCATACCAAAATACTAAAGTAAACAAAAAACTGTTCATGATTTAATTTCTATCTACACTATATAGTCAAAAGTATTGGGTCGCCCCCTTCTAATGAACAGGTTTGACTACTTTAGTCATTTCCATGAGTATAAATCTTAATGTTTAAACATATAATGATATTCTAGGGAATTGTGTGCTTCTAATTTTATTGCAAAAGTTTGGACAGGACTCTTTTCTATTCTAACATGACAATGCCTCTGTTAGGGTTAGGTTAGGGTTAGGGTTAGGCCTCTGTGTATAAGGCAAGGTTCAAAAAGAAAATGATTGATTCAGTCAGTGTGGAAGAACTTGACTGGTCTGCATAAAACCAAGTCCTAATCATAGTTGAACACTGGCTCTGGTGTGACTGTAAATGCAGACCTTGAGCCAAAAACTCATCACCAAACACCAATGACTTGTACATATGGGTACAGTCATTTTAGACACTTCCAAAACTGTTGCAACAGAGATGGAAATACAATTTTTAAATACATGAATTATGTTCCCATCGTTGCTGCCACAGATTTGAAAGTGCATTTTTCTGTTCTAAAGAAGGGGGTGTCCCAATACTTTTGTCTATATAGTGTATGTACAAGTCATTGGTGTTTGGTGATGAGTTTTTGGCTAGCTGTCTATCTATCTATCTGTCTGTCTGTCTGTCTTTATCTATCTATCTATCTATCTATCTATCTATCTATCTATCTATCTATCTATCTATCTGTCTGTCTGTCTGTCTGTCTGTCTGTCTGTCTGTCATACGTTCTATCATTCTGTCAGTGTATCAGTTGTTCTGTCATTCTGTTCTGTCTATCCTTGTCATCTATCCATCCGTCTATTGTTCTGTCATTCTCATATCTGTTCTTCTGTCATTCAGTGGTTCTGTCCGTCTATCTTATTATCTCTATCATTCTGTCTAACTATTGTTCAGTTGTTCTGTCTTTTTCTCTCTGTGTCTGTCCCATCTTATGCATCCATCTGTGAAATTGTATCAGCTCACCAACATTTTTCATCTTTGCATTCTTGAATTCTAGCTGTCTGTCCATCTGTGCATCTTGTTGGTCTGTCTGTCCTTCAGGCAGCTCCTTATTGATCCAGAGCAGACTGCTCTCTAAATTTGGCATTGCTTGTAGTAGCAGTTGACGCTTGTGCTTCACACTTTAATTACTCCATTTTTTAGATAAATTGCATTATTGACATACCAGTCAGAGGCGCAATTAATTGCATTTTTTTGGTGTTATTTTTTTTGTTTATAATTAATTGCACAAAATAAACCTGTTAAATTGATGGCTGTATAAAACCACCTCTCGTTCGCCAGCTAATTAGACTTAGATTATCATCTCTAGACTCTGTAAACTGGCAGCAAACAGACATCTTTTATTACTCAAAGAAGTCAGGGCCTCAGTCTGCTGTAATTGTCAAAGCATCCATCATCGACCAGACCCAGAAAGACGTGCACACCCGACTCCAACTAATATGTAGGTACCCTCACGGACAGTAATAGTCCTTGACAGAGGGACACTGTCTCTCGGGATAAGGAATGCTGTGTTCAATATGGAGAGAGGCCTCTGACAGCGTCTCCTGTCAATCAAACTAGTCACGGAGCGATCAAAGAAGTGCAGTCAAGTACTTACGCAATGGCCTTTCCCCTCTTCTTTCAGAAAAGACGTGCTGTCTTGCTCCCATCATGGATCTATCGAGTCCATACGCTCGTAGGAGAGCGTGATGACTGACATGCCTGAGAAAGGCCTCCCTGCCTGTCGCATCAAGAGGTCGTGTCTGTTTGTATGATAGACGTGACTACTGGAAATATCATTTTGTATAAAGTTGGAGAGGTTCTAAAATAACTAAAGAAGAGAAAATGAAATGTGCTATTTTAAGAATATGAAGATAAATATCTAACTGCGGGTCAATTTTAAAGTCAACACAAAATTGAACCTTGACCAATCAAAATTGACCATATTTACGTCCTTAATAGACGTTCTTGGTCTTATTGGGCACAGTTCATCAAAAATGTTTGTCTTTGCAACTTGCACCACTACAAAGACAACCCTGGTGCTGTATGATTTTGATAAAGAAAGAAAAAAATGATTTTATTTTATATTATTTTACAATTGTAGTACCATTGTTAAACCATCAAGTTTTTATTTTGGTGAAAACTCCAGGTGGCCCTTAAAGCGCTTCTTACTACAAGTTTGGGAAGATGGTTGACAATGTTGCATTCCCAAATGCACATTATAAGCGACACAAACTCACAGCACATGTGTAAATAAGCATTTTGTGGAGCAACATTTACTGTGAACCGAGCCACTCTGATCTGCTGAAAACACTGGATCCTGAGTTGCTCGCGTGTAAAAGAACACAGTGAATATATGTAGTTTCACCCTGAAACACATAGCGCATATATGTAGTTAATTAAATCACAGATTTTTGCAAATTGTTTTTTTGTGGCCATGACAAAACAATATCCTGTAGCATATTTAAAAGAGGGATGTTCTGTATGTCCCGCCGCAACTTAATGTTGCGGGAAAGAAAACCATTTGTCTAGTACTTTCATGGAGCTTTTCTTGTTTAAACATCTCTTTCTCTTAGCTACAGTGTTTTGCTGTGTCAAAATTCACCACCAAACATTCAGAAATCTTGTTTTCTGAATAATAATTTCAAACTTATAGTGCTGTTATCAAGTTTTATGTGGCTTGTGGAAGTTTTATGGCTCTGCAATTTATGGTTGTTTTGTGTCGTCCCTGCTGAGACTATATCTTCTGCCAGTTGTTTTGGTTGATCAACTCATTTAGAAAGAGCTAAACAGACATTCAACAGTTTGTTTTGGTTCTCAAAGTCAGTAGAGTAGGCAAAATTTCAACCGCTAACAGAGAAAATATGACCTTTTTTGTTGGTTTGATGGACATATTTTGTAATTTTATTTATTACTTACTTTTCTCCCCTCTATATGCTTGTAATGTTCCTCTTTTGTCCCAATTAGCTTATGTTTCTGTTTATACAGAATGAAACAGTGTGTGATAACATCGTAACTCTGTGCAGGAGAGTCCAAGTGACCACAGAGTCTAACTTCAGGCAGAATCAGAGCAAAGAAAAAGTTTAGAAATCAACCCGAGCTGCCTGTTTGAGGGTGGAATCAGCCGAACCAGGCCAGATTGTGCTGCATTTGAAAATATTTCACAGTCTTTTCCATCCCGAAAATATGGATAAAAATTGTGAAATGATGACTAGTTGTTCTACGTGTGTGACAGAGAGCGAGCATGTTTGTGTATGTGTGTGTTTGCATATTTTACAGGGGGCTCCAATCCATTAGAATTTCAGTCTGCGCTGAATTATTACCATAATAACACTGGCCTTTCACACACCACATTTCACCGGTTTGGCAGTCCGTCGTTAAATGCTCCTCAGCCCATGGACTTTTAATCATCAACCTCACACATCGTCCAGTCATGTAGATGGGTTAGTAAATTATTGTAACCCCAGAATAGGAGTTGAAATCATCTATCAGCACAGGGTTTTGTTTAACAATTCCTTCGGCTTTACAAGTAGTGTTCAAAGGTTAAAGTAAGGAATGGCTTCCAATTATTGATTGAGTTTTATGTGGCACTTTTTGGAAATCATTGTTTAACTCATGTTGTTAATTACTTTAAATACCCCATTAAGCAAGGTGACAGGCCAAGGGATACTATGAAGTAGATGAAGAAACCCTCTACAAAGATAATGCTTTGAGGTTAAAGAGACAGAAAGATAATAACATCTGGTCTGGAGAAGAAATAAAGCTGAGAACAATCAGCATAACAATGAATATTTTTATATTAATATTGCCTTAAGCAGGATTGTCAAACTCATTTAAGGTTGAGACTAGGGCTGTGCAATTAATCGAAATTCAGTTTCGATTTCGATTTAGGCCTCCAACGATTATGAAAACACAGTAATCGAGATAAAACGATTATTGCGCCCTATTCCGCCCCCTTTCCAGCGGTGCGCTTTCGTTCCTCCATAAAAGCCCAATTTCGCGTGCTAATCAGTAAAATCATGTAACGAGACTTTTGCAAAACGGGACGTGCTTGATTTATTTAATTTGATTAGATTTATTCATGTTTTTAAAAGCGTGAAAGAGAACTTGCGCTTCCTCAGGAGGATTACTGTGTATGCGCTCAGAGACACACGGATATGTAAAGTCATCTTTTAGCGCCTAAACGGTCAAATACGCGCAAAAATGTGTCGCTTAGTGATTATTCACATAACCGAGGAGGGTTTATGTAATAAATGAACGTAAGAATGAAAATACGTGTGTAACAGTAAATTGGATCCGTGCGGCTCTTAAAGTGACAGCGGACTATATTCCTGCTGCAACTGTGTGCTTAATATTAATCAAACAACAAAAGACAAAGACAAAATCACTCACTACTTTTTACTGAAAGACATTTGTAGCTTTAATAAGTAACAAAGGAAGTTTAATTCTTACAGTGAAGACTATAATGTTTTATTTTATTTTTATTTAGGTTATTCATTTTCTCTAGTAGTAGGCTGTTAACTGAATACTTTAGACTTAAACTTAAAGCACAGTTTGTTTCATTTGTATCTTTTTTTCTGTTGTATTCTTTTGCTTTTTTATTACTGACATTGTATTCTTTGCTTTTTTTATTACTGGCAGTTTAATTATTTTCAATTATTTTTAGGACCTTTTTTATAATTAATATTAGTGGCTCTGTTTCTGTGTGGTGTTCAATTGTGACATTTTTGCTGGTCTCTAAATGTGAGATGTCATATGTATTATTTACAGAAAATATTTATTTGATATATCACTATCTTTAAATCTTTTATATAAAGTTTTGGTCATATGGCCCACTAATAATCGTTTTAAATAATCGTGATTACAATATTGACCAAAATAATCGTGATTATGATTTTTGTCATAATCGAGCAGCCCTAGTTGAGACCTGGTTTGAACACAGTGTCACGATGAAGGGGCCAGATTTTTTTTTTTTTTTTTTTGTTTAGCACTTGGTGTATTCATGGAGCATGAATCCACAACACATGCACTTCTGGAGTTTATAAAGTTCAGAATGAACCTCGTGAAAACGTGAAATTATTAATATTGTTAATTGTTGATTTGTAATGAGCAGGTTAATAATTAATAATGACTTAATGAATATTAAGCAATCTTTTTTATTGACTGAAAAAAAAGAGAAAACCTCTCGTTGCTCTTCACTGGATAACTTTAGTAGCTTAAATAAAACTGAACATAAGCACAAACGATACAGCTCATGTTAATTTAGAGATCTGTTTCTCTGTCAGGCTCCAAGAAAATTGAATCAGTCTTTTTTTTTTTTTTTTTTTTTTTCCCGGCCTGTCAGTAACACAGATAACACATGACAGTACGTATGTGTAGCTATGCTATCATCATTCACAGCCTTTTTTTTTTTTTTTTTTTTTTTTTTTTAATAATATTTATTTATTTAATTTTTTAATTAATTAATTAATTAATTAATTAATGTAATTTTACATACCCTTTTATCTAACCATACTATGACAGACAAGACCGGGGGACAGAGAAAACAAGAGAGAGAGAAAAAAAAAAACAAAAAAAAAACATTATAGCGTGTATAATAATGAAAAATAAATAAAATAAAAAAAAAAATAAAAAAATGGAATTATAAAAAAAAACAACAAAAAAAAAAGTTGTGGATAAAGTCAAATGAGATGGGGGAGAGAGAGATATTGAGTTAGGTAAAAAAAAAACAAAAAAACAGACAATTTGCTTGATACCTGCTGACAAAAAGAGAAAACAACAGGGCAACATCAGAGAAACTGCAGCAACAACCAACATCTGTATAAGATCACAATAAATTCTAAATGTTCGGTGATGGTGAGCAGCATAACTAATATTACAAATAAGTTTTGAAACAACAACAAAGTCAAATTAAATAATGTCTGTGACACCTGTTTTACACAATGTGAATGGCAGTGTACACCTGTGTGTGTGAGCGCTTGTGTTCATAAGGTTCCTCCATGTAAATGTATAATAGTGTGTGTGGGGAACTAACAGCCCCATCCGCAAGGCACATGAAACATGGGAAAAGACAGACACAAACATCCGGAGGCCCCAGAGACACGGGACCCCCCAGGAGGAATACCCCGCAGGGACAACTGTTTGCAGAAAGGGCAGAGGAGAGCCGAAGCGGGACCTCCGACGGCAGCCACAGTGTAGGCAGCCCCAGGGTGCCGTGGCGGCAGAAGCCCGCGGCTCAGCGGCCAACCAAACCACCAGAACTTGAACCCATTTACAGGCTGGAGAGATCAAGGGCCCCCACCCCCAACCCGGGGCCCCAACCAAAGCCAGTAGGGCCCAGGCCCGCCAACTTACGCCCGAGGCGGGCGGCGCACACCGAGCATCCTGCCCCGGCGAGAAACCACCAGCGCAACGGCATCCCTCACCGGCAGGTAGTGGGGTGGGGGTCGACTGAGATGGTGATGAGGTGGAGTCCTGAGGCCCGAGCCTGACACATGATGAGCCTGACAACACCCATATGCAGAAGCATCGTTCCCACCCTCATGCATAAGCGAATATTCCACCCTCGCCCCACATGTGAGCACACAAAAATGGGTTACGGTACCCCACACTCCCTGCCCCATATATACTTGCTCTAGGTCCAGGCACCACCACCCCCAGAGGTAGCATCAGCGATCCGGAGCTGAACCCCTTAGTTAGTGGGGACAGGAAGACCACCCGGTCCACGCAGAGAAGGCCACCAGCCCAGACCCCGACCGGAAGCGGCCAGCTCATCCTCATAGTCCCCAGCCCCGGACAGAGAACAGAGAACAGGAGTGTGAAAAAGACCCATGCTTCACCTCACCCAGCTCAAATGTAGTGTTGGTGTGTGTTGTTCTAAGGTGCTTTAAAACAGGGGTGCTTTAGAAGCAGGGAGGAGCACCACTCCACAAACTTGTGTCAGCTACGTCCCTCCCTAGAGGCCCTCAATGTCTATAAACTTAAAATTGAAAGTGGGCTGGCACCAGAGGGAAGCTGAATGAACAGACCGCCCTCAGTTCATTCAGTGTATATACCCCCATTCTGTATGTGTGTCATGTGACAGTAAGTAATGAGAATGTCTAAGCTGTAATGTGTGATTGAGATGCAGGTATTGCGAGGAGACAGAGGTACCACCTCCCCATCCCAACTGACCTTTCCCGCACCCCAAAGCCTATGTGTTGGTGTGATGGGCGGGAGAGAGTGGCTTAGGGATGGGGAGGAAAGCATCAGAGGGAGCGAAATACCCCCACTGGGAACCAGCTCCCCGCTGACCCCACAGGCACCCCCAGTTACCCCAAATCTGCCCAGGAGGCGAGGCCAGGCCCATCCAGACCAGGGCCCACAGTGGCAGGCGGCAAGGCCCACAGCCAGAGGAAAAGCACCCATCATTCAGTCAACTCCCAGACTACACACAGGTTATCAGACACCCAGGTTGAGCTAGTTTCCCACTCTGGTCCCCACGGAGGCACCAGTGTCGGGCCCCACCTGAGGCCGGGCCCAGCGCAGCCACCAACCCAGCCATACGGCACACCAACCAGGACTCGCCCCCAGGCCCCAGCCGTAACCCCAGCAGGAGGGCAGAGCGCCCCCAGAACCCCAAGCCCTTTGACCAACCCAGGCAAATGGGCAGCGACTGGCAGCCCGTCGCCCGGCCTGAGGCATCCCCAGCAGCGCCGCATGCAGCCGCCAGAAAACAGCACCCAGAGTCACCAGCCCCATCCAGGCCAAGGTGGCAGCCCAGCGCCGAACCCCCAAGAAACCCACCCCAGGAACCCCAGATACTGAAAGCCCATATGGCCACCCCCACGCCAACAACAAAAACCACAGCCGGACAGAATCGGGACCTCACACTAGGTGATGGAGCTGATCAAAGGAGCCCAGAGATTGATCTAATGTGGTGGCAGAGGCTGTCATCAAGATTTAATATAATCCCACAAATGATCTCTATATTGGTTGATATTAAGATTATTTTATTTTCCAGTTCATGAGGACAGTCTTCACTTAGCAATGCATGGGGCAGTGAAAGCCATGTGGATTGTGTTACCTTCTGTAGTGACACCATCTAGGGTGGCCCAGCAAGCAGACTGAAGGAGAGACTGGAATGGGGCATTTAGAACACTTTGATAAAAGTCTTCACAAATCCTGTACCAGTACCTCTGAACAGGTGGACAGAACCATAGAACGTGGATGTAATTGTCAGGTGTATTGCCTTTACAGTGTGAGCAGTTGGACCAGAAGCTACAAACCCATCGTGAGACATCCGATGACCTGTGTAGTGCACTCTATGCAGGATTTTGTATTGTATTAATTGTAAACCAGGATTTCTAATCAGTTCAAAGGTTTTTAAACATATCTGAGACCAGAAATTATGGTCCCAGCTTACTGATAGATCTGCCTCCCATTTTGCAATAGGAAGTACTGATTCATCTATTTTGGAAAGTGTCCTGTATATTTTAGACATTAATTTGGGGGTTTTAAGATTAAGAAAATCTGCCACACTTGGTGGTATTTGTAATTTGATATGATTAGACTTAAATTTCCTTTTTACAATAGATTTAATTTGTTGATATTCTAAAAATCTGTGCTTGTTAATCCCATATTGTTTAACTAATTTGTCAAAGGGAATAAAGTCTGTCCCTTCGAATATATGTTCCAGGTATTTAATACCTTTACAACTCCAATCTGTGAAGTTCATCATATTATTGTTTAGCAAAATGTCAGGGTTGTTCCAAATGGGGGTACGTTTGCATGGGATTAGTGAAGACTCCGTCATTTTTAGAAACTCCCACCATGCTGTCAGGGAAGAGCTGATACTGATGCTTTTGAAGCATACGTGACGTTTGCTAATCGAGCTAATGAATGGCAGATCCGAAATCTCTATATTATTGCATAATGCCTGTTCTACATCTAGCCAAGGCTCATCTAAGAGGGTGTGTTTTAACCACCCTGAAATGTGTTGAAGCCTGTTGGCTAAGAAATAGTGGTTAAAATTAGGTAGATCTAGTCCTCCTTTATCCTTGGTCTTTTGCAGCGTTTTTAAGCTAATACGCGGGGGTTTACCTTTCCAAAGGAATTTAGAGATGGAGGAGTCCAGAGATCTAAACCAGATTGAATCAGTCTTAATGAATTTTATAATCACTCAGTGGAAACATGCAAAATTCTGTTTACTTCTGATATTTTTTTCAATGTACTGGTCCATGTTGTCATTATTGTTGTGAGTCTCACAAAAACCTCACAGTGGGGAAAATGAAAAGTGTTGCCTTGGAACAGTTGTATCACCAATAGGATCCAATTTCACATGAAAAGAAAGAAATTGCAAGTAAGAGCAGTTTTACTGCTTCGAATAAGCATGGTTTGCGAGTAAGCACAATTTAAGAAAAGTTTTACTGCTTCAACACAAAAAATTAGAGAGTTCATCTCTCCTGCTGTTGCTAAAAATGGATTATTATAGATATAGCACACTTTTTAAGTTTTCACAAATCATTCTTAGTCATAAAAAAGCATTAACGAGAACAACAGCAGAGGACCCAACACAGAGCCTTGTGGCACTCCATGTTATGTTTGTCAGTTCTTTCTTTCATATTTATTACAAGCATGTACATTCAAATCAACTGACGATGCAAAAAAAAGTTCTCGCTGTGTTTGGCACCAACATGTACACCGGCATGCATATAAGATGTGAACATTGTCTATCACGTCGTCAGTTTATGCATTTACATGCAAAGCAAACTGAACAAAATTTATTGTTCGCTCAAGCATAATCAGTTTCAGATTATGCATGTAAACACGCTCAGTGTCTAGTAATAGCTACTAAGAATGTTTGCCTCATAGCTACACTTTGAAATTGTTTGACAAAGTAGTTCTTGCCTAAGGTGCTGCTTTCTCCAGTGGAGTCTGGTTGCATCTTTTTTTAGTTAATCCATTGTTCTGAGTTTGTTTCTGCTTGAAATAATGCATAATTGCTTATCAAAGTTTCCCGAGTCAGCTCTACGAAATCATAACAAAGAAGGTGTTGATATATTAACCGAACTGTCACATCGATGGCCCGGCTGTTACTGTTTTCGTTGTGGTTACCTTGTTTCTCTCAATCCATCTTTCTATCTGTCTCTTTGCCCGGGGCACAGCACCCGTCTGCAATTTTATGAACCTCACATCTGTATCAGTGGGAGAAACCAAAGAAAAATAATGTTTTTTTCATAATTTGCTGATTATTCCCATATTGCTCAATGCCCTAGTTACGCCAAATACTTCAGGCAAATCAAGATTCAAACCTGTCTTTTAGTGGTTGTAGATGTTTGCATACTTGCCTTGTGACATATAGTGTCCGTATTATTCACTAACATAATTATTGACATCATTAACGAATGAATGGGGTCTAAGATTCTTATTTTCTTTATCTGTCTTTGCTGTCAGCTGTTTGTGGCTTGCAATTATAGCCTACGGCTCGCTCTTCTGGCCTGGTGTTCTTTTTGCTCCTTGTTTCAATTAATTTCTATTTTGTTTTGGACTTTCCATTTTTCTCAGTGGGCCCCAATATTATGTTGAATTATATAATATCCCACTGTTCCATGCTGCAATTGGAAGCTGTAAAATCTATCTTATGAGGGCAGTTTTATAACGAGGCTAATCTTTAAAGTGAGCCATAAACCAAACCAGATTCAACAACAAACCCCCTGAGACAGACTGCCCCTGTCAACAACACATAAACATAAAAACAGATACGCAAAAACATACGTGTCCATACGGAAATGCTTTACTCTCATTAGCTCACAGTATGTGTGTGTGTATGTTTGCATTCTTTATAGACTTTCAATTAGTTTGCGAGTTTTATGAACTCTGTTATTCCAGGCTGTTCAGTATGTCTGCCATTTCTACAGTACGTAAGATTTGTGTTTCATGGTGGTCCAGTCTGTTTTCCCACTTGATTGTAATATAGACTTTCTCAGATTTGACAGAAAAGAGCATTAACCCTGTCTTTATCTCTGGAGTGAATTATGGTATATATTCAGTCAAAACATATTTGGCCTGCTTGTTTTTCCTCTCAGTTGCTTTCTTCAAGAATATGTACTCTGTGTTTACTTGAAATCTTCACATATTTGTTGTGGAAGACACTTGATTTGGTTCAGCATACCATGTACTAAAGCCTCTGTTTTACATATTAATTTTGACCATCCATCCTGCGGTGTTCTGTTGATGGAAACTTTCGGGTTCTGGTGGTTTCGTTGTGTCAGTTGGCTTGCTTGTATTTTTTTCTTTTCCCTCATATTAGCTGGCCTAAAAGTATAACATTTCTGGTTGAAATGGTTGAGCGTGTGTGTAAATGTGCCAGCCGTATTTGACACTGACGTTTATTAGAAGGGTTAATGTGCTGGAAATTAACTGCCTGCGAAGAGACGTTGTTAGCACCCATTTACCACTCTAAAATCTACTTTGACTTTTCCATCTCAGACTTTATAAACTAATCTGGCTGTGCAAGAAGAAAAAATGTTGCTTTCTATCTGCAGTGGTGGCTGTTTCTGTGCTGACTACGTAACTTTGAGGGGGGGTTTTGTCTTAAAGACACCTGGAATTTCCAAGGCGTCCATACAATCACCTTCATTACCTTTAAAACCAACAACAGTTTTTGTTTCTTCAGTGGAACACAGAATGAGATGGAAGTGACCAATGGTGACCAATGGCTGTCAAGGAAGATTTTCTGTGAAGAATGAAAATTTTGTCATTGTTTACTCACCCTCATGTCTAGAGGTCGACCGATATGGGTTTTTCTCTGGCCGATGCCGATATTTAGAAATCAGGGCAGCCGATGGCCGATATATGATGCCGATTTTTTGGCCGATATGTTTGGCCGATTTTCGTTCTTTCTTTTTAATTTTTTTCCCTTGACCGATTAATACAATCAGTTAAACGGTTTAAAAAGTC
>JAFVLL020039471.1:0-12065 GCA_021397915.2 Tor tambroides | reverse complement strand
ATATATATATATATATATATATATATATATATATATTAGAAAACAAGGAAAAATGATCACAAATGTTGACAGGTAGAAGACTTCAGAATGTTTAGAAAGACAAAGGGAGGACAAGACTGCAAGCAAATGTACACTGAGTCAAGACCACAGGCTATATGATTCATGTGATCATGTGGTTTGAAGCTCACTTTCTGCCTTCCTTTCACAGTAATCAAATCTAAGATCTCTCTGGTCTCCACACACCTCACACTCTGGCAAACAGTCCAGATCACGACCCACCTCTCTCTTCTCTCTCAGTCTGATCATGCGTTTGGAGGCATTTTCTAGCTTACAGGTTTCCTAGCAGCAGGTGATGATAGCGTTGGCTGCGATGGTCTTTACTAACGGCTCATTAATTCTCTGATTAAGAGGCTCTCCAGAACGATGGAGGTGCTGGTTATTAATCTGGTTTAACGGCTGCTTTTAGACAAGGTGACTGCAGGCCATTATTGGGCTACCGGCCAGCAGGGATGGCAATAATTCTTACTTATTGACAAATGAGATGCACAGAGGCATGAGCGAGCTAGGAGCAAAAGCTATTACAGGAATATTGTTATATATGATGACCACAGAATGAAACTAATACATATTCAGCTACATAAATTCAGACCATTAGAATGGGAGTTAACAGCCTGGATCAAAAACACAAACACAAAGTGGATTAATCATAGAATAGAAGGCCAACAAAAAACCTGCAAAGAATCCAAACAATAAAATTAAATAAAATCAAATGGCTCTGATCCTACAAGCAGTTAAAATAAAATAAAATATAATATCCACAATTCTACCCAAGGACAAGCACTTTGCAGAATGGATTAAAATAAAATAAAATACCCACAACCTTACAAAAAAAGGACAAGCACTTTGGAGAATGGCAGCCGAAAGGCATCAGCTGTCAGTTGCGCCTCTGCAGCATGTTTGCTCAAACGAAACAACGCCTTCCTGCAAATCTGTGTGTTGCGACTGATGCAATCTCCAAAAAGCTAAAGGCCAGTCAAAACACAAGTCAAGTTAAAACACTGGCAACCACACGCCAACCTCAGATTCGCTTGACCTAACGCAGTGAGAAATGTCAGACCTCTGATAAAACAAACCCAATGATCAGACAAGTTCAACTGGTGCTCGCTGAACTTGCCTGCAGTGGAGCAAAACTCATCAATATATTTCTCCACCCTTGAGCAGCAGCTCTCTGCAGGTGACAAGAAGTGACGGGACGTCAAATGAGAAAAGTGTCAGGTTTGAACAAAAGCAGCAAAGAGACCCTCTCCCAGAATGCAGACTTCCAGCTCACATGAACTATCACGCACCAGCATGCATGTGTGTGTGAGTAATGGAGCTGGAGGCGTTTTCTCCCAGTGGAGCACTTTGCCCTCAAGACTGACTTTACTCACCACTTAGCCTGAATGCAGTCGCTGCCGATCAGCATTCATAGCTGTGCTGCAGCCGGAGGGACGGGCACATGCATGCATGCACAGTGGCTCGTTTTCATTCAGCTTCACCATTGTCAGGCTGAGCCTCCTGGCCCTCTCTGCCTGTCCTATACAATCACAGCAGGCACGCTATGTGCCACCAGGACGCCGCATTTGCACTGCTTCCCCTCCAAAACCCAGTCTTAACACCCCCCCACACCCTTCACACTCACAAAAGCAATCACAATCTACTTCTCTAAGGCAAACGGATAGGTGAATCTCACCAAAGTCTCTTCAAGGCAATGCAGTTCAATCGGTGGCCATCTTGGTAACGCCCCTGAGCAGCTATTTTCTGTGTGTACAAGTACAGCTCATTTCTGGTTGAATGGAGGAATATCTAGACTCTCATAAAAAAGGTTCAAAAGCTGCCACTGGGCGGTTACCCTTTTAAAAGGCACTACCATTAAGATACTAATATGTACACTTGAGGTACTAATATGTAGCCTTAAGGTACTAACATGCACCTTTTAGGGGTAAAAAAGGTGCACATTTTTAAAAGGTACCACCCCAGTGACAGCTTTTGTACCTTTTTTTTCTGAGAGTGTATGAAACTGTCGTCAAGATTGCATTACAATATCAAGGGCTGCAATTCATTTCATATTATAAATTGTGCTTCTTTAACTAAAATTCATGCCTCTATTGCCATATTGTGCATTACAATTTCATTTGTTGTTCTACAAGTGATATTTCACCCTAAATTCAAAAGAAAGAAATTATATTTTGCTTAAAGTAAATGAAGCCTTTTTAAGGAACATTGAAGGGAGAACTGAAAATATGAACACAAAAGAAGATATTTTGAAGAATGTAGGTAACCAAATAGATGACAGTAGCCATTGACTTCCATAGTATTTTTTTATTTCCAAACTATGGAAGTCAATGGGTAACGTTTGGTTACCCACATTCTTCAAAATATCTTCTTTCGTGCTCAACAGGAGAAACTTATACAGGTTTGATGTAAATCATGACAATTTTCATTTTTGAGTGAACTATGCCTTTAAGATATTGTGCTTTATGGCATTGCTTGCATAACAAATCGGCACATATTACTTCCAAACTCTGTTTATCATAATGTTAAAAAAAATCTGATTCTCATTACTGTAATGTGGGATAAAATGACAGTAAAGGCAGTACTGTCTTTACATTAAATCAATGCATTAATAAATTAATAAATGACAAAAAATGTATTACTGTATAAGTTACTGTATTACAGTAACAAAATATTTAACGAGAATAGTAATTACAAAAAAATCTGGACAATAATATAATATTTTGCAATGCAATGCAATTTAAAAAAATATATATTATTTTGCAATGCAGTGCAATAATAATCATTAAAAAAAAAACACTTAAAAACAGGCTTCAAGCAATATAATATTTTCTCCCCTGATTTTTGGGTGAAATATGATCTGTATATGTTTTTGTGAGTTTCACCAGAACAGGTTTCCAGCCATAAATTGAGTCCACAATTATTTGACACTAAAGAAGCGTGGTGTTTGGATGGTGTAAAGTGAGCTCTGCTGAAACTGGGTGTGGTGAGGAGATCAGGATGGCAGCGGGGTGCTGCAGATATCACGTCAAATAAGCACTTATGGTTGCGCCATACAGTATGTGACGGGAGTGGCACAGAGGTCAGAGCACACTGTCAGTGCAGGTGTCCTGAGGGCAGGGTGGATGATCTTTTGCATGCAGGGAGCACTGACGTCTCTTGAAACAAGACCGAATTACCAACGATGCCATGCTTTCAATACCTCTCCCTCAAGACAAGCAAACCTTAACACTGCTAAACTTGCTTGTGCATGAAAAACTAGATCATTGCGATGTAAAAGAACACAAAAGATTCTATTTTGAAGAATGTTGGGGTACAAACAACACTGGCTTTCATTGTAAACTCAAAAAATATTTTGGTGTAAATTTAAGATTTTTTAAATGCAAAAAAAAAAAGGAATTGTTTTCGCAATAAACATTCACGCTGATTCTAAGCAATTTGAATTTTGAAAATTATCATTTAATCAAATCAAACAGATGCAAATAGTTAATAATAAACCAAACTATGATTTTTTTGAGTGCAGAAATCTTCCTGGTTTCATTTATGTATGACTGACATTAGGTTTACTAGTTTTATGTTAAAACTGTGTAACTAACCCAAATGTTTATATGAGATTTGAATTTTTTGAATTTTATAAGATTTGAACTTGAAATTCAAATTTTGAACTGAATTTTTGAAAATCAAATCTTAAATTTGTTCCTAAATTTTTTTTATTTGTATTTTTTTTTTTTTTTTAGACAACACACACTGAGAATTTTATTTCAAAACATCTCCTCCTCTGTCTTCTTGGAACAATATGAGGGTGACGAAACTGAAATAATTGTTATTTTTGGGGCGCAAAATCCTTTTAAGTGACAAAATGTGAAGTTAGGGTTGGAGATTTACTCTATTTAAGCTCAAACGCCATTATTAAAAGCAATAATTTGCACCTAACCCACAAAATCATATGCACACGAACATTTAAAACCTGTTTTGAATGAACATGGAATCCATTACCTCAATATACGGTATGACTTTACAGGTGAACTGGCCCAGCAGCCAGGTCTTTGTGAGTTCGTGAAACACCACGAGTGGCAGGCAAAACAAGAGCAGTGCAAAGTCCCAAATGGCCAGGTTAGCCAGAAGAGCATTTGAGATGCTCCTCATGTAGTAGTTATGGCACACCACACACATTATTGCTATGTTCCCCGTTATTCCCACAGTGAAAATGAGGACGGAAACGATGGTGATTGCATACGCCCCGTACGTCTCACTAGTGACGGGGTAGAAGGGATTGGGGAAGAATTCGTTCTCCTCGTCCTCGCCGTATGGAGGGGTCATCGGCGTGGCATCCCAAGGGTCGTCTATCTGTTTGGTGTGGAACTCAGCATATCTGGTGAGATCGAATGGGAAATCTGTGGAGGTGAGAGCTAGAGGCTTGGGCATCGGTTCCCACATCGATAAAGAGGATGTCAGGGCGTTATAATAAGTTTCGACCGGTGTCAATGGGGCAGCGCTTTTATTCCGGCCCCTTTTCAAGCTCTTAAACGCTTTCTTGTGGTGTTCCTTTGTGCCTCTTTTGCGTCTGTGGTTTCTTTCTCGCTTGCTTGTTGAATATGGCTTAGAGTTATTGTGTCCACCTGCTGTTCCCATGGCAGCAGGCATCTCGCCATTCAACTTTTTCCTTTTATGTCGCCGCAAACGCTTATGTGGGTTTGTACCACTCTCTGTGACCGCGTGTGTTCTGTTCGACCAGAGATGTCTGTATCCGTACCGCTTACCTCCGCTCTCCAAAAGCAGCCAGAGATGAGAAGACAAGTCACTGTTGTCTTCTGAAGTCTGTTTGATGTCAAAGGCAGGTGTACCTGCGGCTCGATGCCTCGCAGGGTGTGTGGCACTGGGTTTTGCATCTCGAAGGCTCCTAAGAGTAGCTGGTTCTTTGGTGTGTGCATTACGGCTTTCTCTGTGCAACAAAACATGTGGACATCCTGCAATGAAAAAGACCGTTCTTAAAAGCAGCAGCATCTGCATCTTCACCGAGACAGGGTGCAGAAGATGTTAGAAAAACACTCTCATGTGGTGCATTGCAAAGAACACACGCTGTTTTCCCAGATTCACATTGTTAGAAGGAAAAGTTCACACGCGAACGATCAGAAAAGACTAATTAGATCCATGCAAATGACTTTTCCTGTTACATTCACTCCGGTGTTGTGCGGCAAATAAAAACCTCCTCCTCTAGATTCTCGTTCCTCGTCTTAAAGTGCCAGAAAGAAGATGTTTCCTACAAACCACATCATTTGCGTTTCTGCTTCTGCATCCCAGCCAGCTGCAGGAGTCGGTCGCATCCCGTGTTGTGTTGGGCGCGGCAACCTGGACTCGTCCTGCGCCTCTGCCGTGCGTGGAGAAGCGGAGTCCGGCGGACGCGCTCCGTGGCGCTAGCGAGCGAGCAAGCGAACGGGCGGGGAGCTGCTGCTGTTGCTGTGAGCAGATGAAGAAAATGGACGGACTCTCTCCTGGCAGATAACCTTGTTCTGTCAAGCCGGATCCATCAGCATCAGCCCCTTGGACCACCGCAGCTGGAGGCGACCCCGCCCCGCCCGTGCGTAGTACATTCATTACCATGCGTAATTACGCATGTCAACAGAATCATAATCCGATCAGTCTTGAGAGTAACACGGGCTTATACGAGTTCAATTACAGCTCTGTGTCACAGTAACATGCAGAAAAAGTGCAACTGCAAAATAATTCACAATGCACTGATATTACGAGACACCAGCTACGATAATAAATCAGCGTGAAATACTACATTTTTTTATATCTTTGCTGACAATATAACATTGGGGTGGGAATATGACCCTAGTGAAAAATAAATATACTAAAATATATTTGGAATCTATACGTTATATTTGCAGATACACATGCATTGTACATGCACACTACAAAAATCCTTGAAATGAAAGAATACATTTTTTTAACCGAGACAAGCTACGATAATAAATAACCGTTATTTATATAGATTCTACGTGATATTTTTAGATTCTACACATGCATTAAACAATAACAATCCTTGTAAACAAATGTATAAGCAAGTGATTATTAATATATTAACTATGAGTCACTCAGTTGTCAATTTATAGGTTATATTTGCAAATTCTACATATGAATTACACATGCAAACAATAATCCTTGTAAATAAATGTATAAAACAAGTGATTAATATTAATATTAATTATGAGTCACTTTTTTCTATGCGTTATATTTGCAGATTCTACACATGCTTTGAACATGCAATCAATAATAAACAATATAAAACGTTAATCATCATTACAGATTATGCATTGTACATGCCTATTATCCGTAGGTAAAAATAACTTACAGTAAATAGAAAATGTTAATTTATGAATAAAATATATCAATATAAATGCAATCAACGCTGTTGGAATACATCTGTTGAATATACAGAGCCCTCAAATGTATTTGGACACTTTTTCACCCACACGTTCATACAACATTTGAGTGCAGGTGTCACTTGCTGTGATCTTTGTAATGTAGTGCAATGACATTCAGCCATCTAAAAAGTCCAAATGCTTTTTGGGGGCACTGCATCTAAGATACTTTCAGTTCTGAAAGCTCTTTAATGCATTGGTATGTCAAGCAGGTTTCTCTGCCTGTGGCAATGTCACAACAGAGCAAAGTACTCTGAGCGGAAGGGCAAGAGCTGACTTGCTTAAGGTTTGTTTCCTGCTGGACAGAAACTTGGGCTCAGAGGCGTACATTTGCAAACAGCCAACAGCCTTTCATTGCCTTGCAAAACATAAGTAATTATGTGGAAACGCTCCTTATTTAGCATCAGACATGCTTTAGTTTCTTTGTTCTGCCAGGTCCAAAGTTTCACCTCTAAGTCCTGCTGGTCAATGAAAGCCTGGCTGAATATTAAAGTGTTAAACAGGGAGGCCAGGTGCAGAACACAAGCTACTGGAGTTGGCATAGCCTTGGTGAGTAGTGATACTCAGCTGCCAAATCTAAGCAGGGGGTTCAAAACACTAAATAACAGTGTGAGCCGCAAGGTCAGATACTTGACAAGAACCGAAAGCTGACTGAAATATTTTTGCGAATGGAATGAATGGAATCAACGAAATGATTTGTGCAACATGATGAACAAGATGTTTGAGATGATTTCATTTGTGAATAGTGTTTCTTCACACTTTATCTCTTAAAATATTGATTATAACATTTTCTCCATTTATTTGCATCCCCTTCTTTTAAAACCTTAATGAAATAGCTGCAATGAATTTATTTTCCTAATCAGAAATGCCATTTGTCTTGTTTTCTAGAAAGAAGACTTTCAAAAAAAAGATACACTTTATGCAAAACAAAACTGCATTGTAAAAATGTTTTTTTTTTTTTTTTAAATCTTGAATATAAACATAGGCCACATCCAAACGCAATATTTTTAATGTCCTTTCATGCATACATTTTCACCAGATTTAGACGAAAACTAAAGCACAAAATACACTTATATTCAAGATACATTTTCTGAAATAAGCTCTTATATATTATGCAATGTGGTGTTTGGACTGCATGTTTGGATTGTTATGAGAAAACAAGTCAAGTCGAGCTTTACTGTCATTCTGCTACATGTGTGGACATATAATGGAACGAGATGTCGTGTCTCGCAGGACCACGGTGCTACATACTAGTTAAACATAAACATACAGCAATAGAAGTTCAAGAGAAACAATTATAGACCTACACAACAGTTAACCATCTGACTATACATATACTATAAATACTATAAATAGTTGACCATACACAAACTGAGACTGCACAGAAACTTTACATAATACTGTACATTAAAATTGTGCAAAGGAGATATATTGTACGTGAAATTGTGCAGAAGAGAGATTTTGAGGGAAGCAGCGTATAGTGCAAAATGATTTGTAGTGCAATGCACAAGTAAACACATATTATTCATTGATTCTTTGTAGCAGGGAGTGTTTATAGAAAGTGTCTAGTGTACATATAGAGGAAAGAGTGTGTTACTACAGGTGGTTTGTATAGCCCACTCACCTGTGTGTGGCACACTCAGAAATGCACTTAGGAAAACTGTCGACAGTTTTCATGAGTTGGGGGGAGAGGGCTGAGGTGTTCATGGTTTCAGGAGGTAGGGTTGTGGATGAGGTTTCAGAGGGGGACAGGGAGACTGGAGTTAAGGGCTCTCAGAGCTTGGGGGAAAAAGCTGTTGAACAAGGCATATAGACTGATTTTGAATGGTTTTTGGTTATACTGTTTATGTTAAGAATGCTTGTTTTTATGAGGGTGATTTAACTATCCAAATCTAAGGATATGACAGACTCAAAAAGCATTATAAACACAGCTGTTCATATCACTAAGCAACTGGGTGGGTAATTTGAGTGGGATAGATATTGCGGCAATCCAAAGCGCCACCTGGCGGTGTACAGCAGTATTGCGTAAACACGAATAAAAATGAAGTGTGAGAACAGACGAGACACGTTTTCACCCTAAAAACACATTTATAGAGTGCAAGACAGGTGTACTGCATGTCTAGTACAGTGTGAACCTACTTAATGCAGTATAAAGGGTACTGAAGTGTGACTCTCTGAGGGAATGAAGCTCGAATAACCCAGCAACAGTGCATTACTTTGATCAATCACCTGCCATCCACATGAGCACAAGATGATGAATGACTCATTGCTGGTGCTTGTTCAGAGATATATCTCACCGTTACTGTACATGCACAATATCACAGATAAAAGTTGTCACTAATCGATCAATCAATCAATCAATCAATCAATCATGCAGGCACAGTTTATCTGAAAATGAAGCTCTGTCATCATTTAAACTCCCTCATGTCGCTCTAAACCTTTATGACTTTTTCTTCTATTCTGTGGAACGCAGAAATCTAGCAAAACTTCCAGGATTCTTTTTTCCATATTTTAAAAGACTGATGGTGAAAAACAAATCATTTTGGATTAAATAAGTTCCTCAGCAAGGCCTCATACTCATAACAGCATCACAATACAAGTAGCCTAAACCTGATGCCACATGACCACTCATACTGGGTCAGTAGAGGTCTGAGTAAAAGCCATTCAATTCTCCACACAATAGGACAGAAACATCGTATCACTTAGAAAAGTGGCGTGATGACAGCAGTTAGCGGTGAGTGCAGCAGGGAGTGAATGGAAGAGGACTGTCAGTAATGGCCTCTCGGATTGCTCTGGATGACTCAGACACACTCAGATCCTCCTTTCCATGAATGTACCGACTGAACCGAGTGACAAATGTGTCTCTGAAAGCAAAACAATATTATAAAAAAAATAATGCAATCTTTAAGTACGAAGAAACCATAATAAAATTATAATAAATGAAAAACAAAAGCTAGTATAAACGTGCTGTCACAATGCTAGGGTATTGTGGGTGTTTTAAAGCATTGCTAAGCAGTTTATAATGAGGCCTGGGTGCTTTTTAGTACTAAGTAGTTGCTAGGGCTCTCTAGATGGTTGCTTACTAGTCAAACCTGCGAGTGCCTACGATATTCTGATCTTGAGTCCCTCCAGTGGAAGTCTATGGGATCCAACAGGCTATAACTGTCTGTCTGATCAGTTACACTTTAATAAAGGCTCTTTATTGGCATTGATGGTTCCATGAAGAACCTTTAACATACATAGAACCTTTAAAATTGATCAAAAGCTTCTTTATAGTGGAAAAAGTTTATTTAGATTATTAAGAAAACATAGTTCTTTTAATAAGTGTCCACTAAAAGGTCCTTTGGGGAAATGGTTCTTCTTTGGCATTGTTGCAAAAACCTCCATTTTTAAGAGTGCAGAGAACTATATACTCTCGATTACTTTATGAAAGTTATCATACAGTATGCAATAACCACTAACTAGTAAACTAGTGACATTCAGGAGAGATTTAAAACTAGTAGACTTCATAATAGACCTCTTAGACTGCTGAAAAATACAATACATGTGAGGTTTGTGTCATAGTGCAGGAGTGGCAAAAACTCAATCAACATGTGCTGGTGAAAAGGTTTGTGGGGATTTATCTGTCAGAGACTAACCCATCATTGCAAACCCTTCGCTTTCTGACATGCACACACTTCTGTGTTTAACCCAGCTGTCTGTTCTCCACTGCTTCCTCAAGGGCATTTCCTTTCGCATCTGACACACTTGCACATATTGACAGCTGACAAAAGGAAAGAGAAACGCACTTCCCTTTATTCACATACGCACACAACCTCGTTCCAAAAGCCATTTGGAGCGCAGCCGAGAACTCTGTACTGGATGACAGGAAAAAAGAGCTATTGTTCTTCATTCAACCAGCTGATTGCTAAAATGAAGCTGAAATCTCCTCTAAGGAACTACAACTCATGCTAAGCATCCCACGACCTGCATCAAGGTTTTACAATACCTGAAGATCAGGCCTCAAATCTGTTAAAACTGTCGTACGGCTTCAGAAGAACTAAAGAAAGTAAGTCATGTGGGTCTGTAACAACGAAGTAAAGGATGACCAGATTTTCACATACATTGAGCCTGGTACTATATAAATGTATAGGCTACCAATATGCTTTAACATGAAGGCGAATTATCAATCCTTGTGATGATCTTTGCGGTCGCTCTAAATGTGCGACAGGCTTGAGAGAGACAGATGGAGAAAAATATATCTTTGCACAGAGACATTTCAATAAATTACTATACCCTTTCATCAACTACAGCCAAAATTCACAGTCATCAATCCATGTGCTAAAGAATAGTAGCCATAGGTGTACAAGCCTCCAAATACAACTCTTTTACAGCTCTGACAGAGGGTTATGCCATATGACTCACGTAAAACCAGGCTTGCTTATGGTCTTGTAATAGAGCTGCTTCAGTGCACTGTAATAGAAAACAATTTACAGTAAAACATAAGTGCAGACATGCCAGAACCACCATAGAAGACATGACAGCTTACTGTTTATTGAAAGTGGCCTTTTCTGCAACTTCACAAAGAAAATGTAATCAGTTAGCACACATTACTCTAAAAATGCAATACACATGAACTAGACAACATGAAGTGCAATATAAAACACACACACATGCACATAACCAATAACAGAAACAAGAAAAAACATAACTTTAAATACACAAATGTTAACTAATATTATGGTAATGGCCCTTTCTACTGGTCATTCACACTTGCACAAAACAACATGAGTAGAGTTTAATTTAGGTTTTATATATATATATTTTAATATTTACATTTTTAAAATACTATACTTTTCATACATGAAATGTAAGCTACTGTATCATTTTTACTGCACCTCCCTCAAGAGAACATTTAAGATACATTTTTTAACTTGGCCACATGATGGTGCTCATTGGTCAATCCTCAAGTTTCATACCTGAAGAGATTTGACACTCTCTTACAAGACTGCAATTTTGTCTTCTAATCTTATCATCTTGGCTGACTGTAGGACCCTTATAAAAGGAGAAAAAAACAGCATTACACTTACATCGTCTCTATTACGGGGCTAAAATCGCGGGCTGAAGCCGAGCCAGGAAGCGAGAGCGTGTTGGCAGCCGTACAGGAATCCTGCTATCATCAGGTTTGCAGGCTCGACTCAGACAGCGCTGAAGGATGATACACACACTGATACAGAGATGAGCCGAGAGGACGACTGGAGCCACTTTAGTCTCCCTCACAGACAAAAACATATCACCATTTTCAGCTGCCGTAGATCATTTCGTCCTTCTTTATGATTGTGACTTATGGTTTCGACGCTAACCCCCAGACCAAACACTGATATCAGCATTCAATTTCCAAACTGGAATAAAGTGGATCCCCCAGGTATAAGGTATAAAGATGTCTAAATGGTTGCTTATGCCCAAGTCAAACCCTGAAGTGTCTATGATATTCTGGTCTCCAGAAATGCAACCTCGATGTAAGCATTTTTACCAGTTTTATTATCCAAAGACTAAACTCCCAAGTCCAAATTGCTTAGAAAAGTAATAGCAATGCATTTGAAGTAT